>JAOTRH010083781.1:0-16997 GCA_034768845.1 Heliamphora exappendiculata | reverse complement strand
CAACAATAAATTACCATCAATTATTAAGAATTCTGAGGGAGTTTTGGCGCTTCATTCCTGGTGCGTTACTTTGGAACATTGTATTAGTTTAATAGCAATCAATGTGCGTCTTTCAATGGCAGTGGAATTACAAAAATCGAAACTAAAAGAAAAATATATCCTAGCGGTTTAGATAAAAATGCCGACGAAAACCCATTTGTAGTTGCGTTTTGATATCCGCTGCTATATCTAATATATAGTGACGGTTTTTTAAATTACTAGTAAAAAAAACGCAGGAAAAAAAACAGTTTTCTTGCGGTGATTGTTATTTAATTGAGAACATAATTTTTTTTTCTTGTCTATGATCTATTGAATTCATATTCATAAATTGTTAATTTTCATTGTATTTTGAAAAATAATATTTTTTATCTAATTTATTCATACATGTTTATTCGATTTTTATATTTGATCAATTGAGTATTTTGTAGTGTGCACCAAATTAATTATTAGTGAAAACATAAAATTAAATTAATTAAATATCGAATAAGCATGATTAGATCATATTTATCTAATTTATTTTTCTTACATTAATACTTGCAATCTAATTTAGACAAAATATGATACATCCAATTCGATTACTTTAATTTTTTGTATAAAAAATTTACTTAGTAAACTTAATGTATAATATGACTAGTTGAATCATAAAAAAAGGTTCAAAATCAACTTAGCAAAATCAATTATTAACTAAAGGGAGTGGCCTAGCTAAAGGCAATCGCCACAAATTTTTAAAAAATATTAGAATAGTAGTATTAATCCTTAATATCTTAAAATTATATAAATTAGTTTTAATTTATTTTTAAAACCTAAATATGTGCCCCATATTATTTTTAAAAAACTATTTGCCCTCCTAATAACAATAATTGTAGAAGCACCGAATGAATGAGCTACATGCATTTTTTTTACCAATTGCAATAATATAGTGCACTCTTATTTCCAATAACACTCTTAATTCTTAACATGATTTTAATAGTCTAGAGTTATTAAAATTTCAAAGAACTTTTGAATTTAATCTAGGATTTCTTCTTGTTTTAACTTGTGTTATATAAATTCAATATCATATTAAATTTATAATTACATAGAACTAACTGCATAAATATACCTTTCCTGTAATGGTAAAAAGGTCATAGCATAACCAAGGTATTATAATAATATCGCTGAATAAACATGTATTTTTTATTACTTTTATCTCAACAAATTATATTATTCTATAATTTTTTTAAAATTATTAATTTCTTCCAGTATCATTATTAATATTGTTAGGACATTACCTTTTTATAGAGTCGGATTCCTAATCCAGTTACGTGATGACATTGGTTTAATTAAAACAACGATGTTTGAAAATTATACAAATAAGTTATTTTTAATTAATGGTACCAAGCTGATTGAATTTGCATCAGATGCAATAGTTTTAAATTTATTTTAAATTCATATTCATTTAAATATTTTCTAATATCTTTTCCTATTTGGTATTTTTAAAGCATGAACAAACTAAAATAGAAGTATTCCCAACAGTACAAATTAAAAATCATTATGTTATCCAGTTAAAGCCACGAGTGTATGTAGTTCGTGCAAATTCTATGCTCAAATTTAACATCGGTTCCATTACTACAAATTCTCCATAGGCATCCAATAGTTTCTTTTTACTCTTTTGCACGGTAAATTTTATCCCAACAAGTTCATCAGTCGAGATAGAAAATCTAGATCTATCCATCTTAGAATCAAAATCAAAGAAATAGGTATTCAAATTGAAAGCTCTTTCTGTGCTACTGAAAAATAGCACTAACTTAAACTCATATCGTAATATTATATTTATAATATTTTTTCTTATCAATCCAGCATATATAACATTTTGCACTTATTTTGAAGACAAAATACTTATTAGGCTTACTGAAAATCTTTTGTATTGCACATAAACAACTTGTTATATTAGCCTATGGATACTAATATTTATACAATTAAATATATTTTGTAAAAATATTCTCTCTTCTTGTTTTGAACGTTAATTTATGTATATTAGTATAAGTAGTGTACCTATATTTGTAAAAATATTTTCTCCTATTTACTATAAGTGGGGCAATTTTTTTATTGCGTGCTTTGCACGCGGCTTAATTACTAGTATGATTCAAATAAAAAATATAGATACGTCTATATGTATGTATATATATATATCTTGTTCAAGTGGTTAATGTTTTGTGAATAAACAAATCGTTAATGTTTGATTTTGTGGTATTAAACTAACGTTTGGCAAGTAGTTTATAAATTATTTTTATATATATTTAATTAACAATAAAGCAAATTATGTCATCCGTCTCATTAGGACTTGTCTTTAGGACTGTCTAATTAAATCTATGATACTAATGAGACAGGAGTTAAGACCAAAACGAAGTTATTTTTATCAAAAAAAAAAAATTAAAAAATCTAAATATCTTATAAATTTAATATAAAATCGATTAAAGAGGTACATCAGATACAATAATATATTTCTTCAGATAGAGAGAGAGAGGCCAAATTTTTTTAAGAGAAATCAGATAAAATGAAAAAAAGAAAATTTAATAGGCTTTTGAGATTTTTTTATTTTTAATAAACTTTTTTTAAAATTTTTAACTAGAATGAGCATACTTTTTAAATTTTTATCATTAGAAAAAATAAAAAATAAAAAAATAAAAAAAAAATCGAAAACAAAAATAAGACAAATCTAAAAAAAAAAAATTTTTGAACCTTTTTAGACCAAACATACACACTTCACAAATTAATGGTGCTTTTATTCGCAATGATGTCACATCATTATCAATATCTAATAAAAGTATAAATTAATAAATATTGAAAAGGATTCATCATCAAGAAACGAGGACATTACTTGCACTAGACTACATAGAGTGCAAGTTTGTACACCTTACATATATGAGAAGTGTGGCTCTCGCGAATGAGTATATTTTTTTTTTTTAAAATGATTGTGTTAAAAATAAAAAAAAATAAAAAAAAATAAAAAAAAGAATATTTAAAAAATATATTTTGAAAGTTAGGTAGAAAGTTAATTGGTGGCTATATAAAGTGTAAACAATTATGTAAAATTATTTTCATTTACATATTTATCTTTTATTCAGTAAATAAAATCATGTTTACCTAACTTTACAAAATTTGGCACTGTTCAATAGTGTATTATTGTTAATAGTAGTATAGATATATCACTAATGGAAACAATGCTAAAGGTGGAGTTTAGTATTATTGAAATTAGTAATTTAAAAATTGTAATTTATAACAAAAGATGTATGTGTTTTGTAAAAATTAGGACTTACCGTGGAAATAAAAGAAAAAATAATAATAAGTTATAGCATAAGTTGTGAGTGTTTAAAAAAATTTATTACTTAATTATAATTAAAATTAATAGTATAAAATTAAAAATATCAACAGTAATTTTGCCAAATACTCTTAAAGTATACTATAAACTGTATTAACTATTCACAAGTTTTGTACCCAAAAAATGCAGAATATATATGTATGTATGTGTGTGCGTACGAAAACTGCCAATTTGTTAAAATTTCTAGGTAAGCTGTCATATTGGGAATCTCTAAAAAATAGACTTTTGTGTAAGATTTTCTTCTTATTTATAGTAATTTTTAAATTTTATTTTATTTCTTTCAAATCCAAGTTAAGAGAAATTAAAAAGTAAAATTTTTCACTAGAAAGATGAATGAAGTTCAAAAACTTCAAAAAAAAAAAACTTATTTTCAAAAGAAATAAGATTTCCTCATTTAATAAACTCTTTTTCAACTTGGATTTCTTTTTTTCCGTTTTACTTGAAAGTAAACAAAAAACGAAAAAACCAAAAAAGTTTTAACTTGAGTGAAACGAAACATGCATGCATGTGTGGTCAATAACTATTCATCTACTGGATTGGCCCAGCATTCATTGGCAATTCCACCTATGTTTCTTGATATTCATGGGATTTGCTACTCTTCCTCAAGCTACCTCAGTGTGAATTGAAGTCTGAAGATTCCTATCCATTAAGTTCACTGTTTTGATGGATTCTGATTGGATTCAGGATTTTTTAATGGAGATCGATCGGAGAAAGGGAAAAACAAAATTGCATGTTCTTTTTTTTAAATCCAAGTAGTCAATAAAATGAAATTTTTCTTGAATAATATTGTCTATTCATTGGTACTCCTAAAAAAATTATTATAAGGTTAATTCTAACTTATACACTTCATGGTGAATCTCCTATTAGTGTATAACTAATTATAAGATTGTTAAGGATCACATGGTCTTAAGCCATGTAAAAATTACTCTTTTTAGGCCGTATTTGGATTTTGAATTTGTTAAAAGAATAAATAGATTTTCTGTAAGTAATAATAAAAATGATTTTTTCTTTGAGAGACGTATATGTGTTGTCTTCTCTTGCAAAAAAGAGAAGTTCAACCTATTATGTTTTTTATTTCTTTATTGTTGGAATGTAAAGAAAATCCAACTGTGGGACAGACGGATCGATCGGTCTCTAGTGACATTTTGGTCTAGAAGGATGTCTAGGCAGTGTAGAATGCTAAAAGTGGTATAAATCAGTCACCAGTAGCTCTGCAGACTATTAAGAAACCGAGGCTGGTATAAGACCAATGAAGTGGGTGATCTGTGCAGAATCGCGATTTTTAATTGTTGCTAGGGTTGCGTAGCCGTCATGTTTTTTTTATATCTAATTCTCTCCTCTCTAGCCTCAACAGGATTGTATTGTTTTATCCCAAAGTTTATATTGAAAGTGTGAGTCATGTTGGAATTTCTGTGAATTTATTGGCCATTGAATTTCAGAATTCAATAGCACAATTCAATTGCAATTGAATTGGTCGTTCAATTGGCAATTGAATCTTGAGAATCAATACCATTCATGGCTATTGATTCTCCTGAAACTCCATCCATGATGGAAGGCTTATATATATGCTGTCATCTTTCAGTATTCAGGGAAGAAGGGAAAAGGAAAGAGGCAAAGGTAAGAAGAGACAGAACAGAGAAAATCACAGCAGAGGTAAGAAAGGAGAGATACAATTCTCAGATAATATTACAAGCTGTAAGAGAGAGAAAGACAGATGGGGTAAGTTCGTAGCCGATCCTTGGTGGTGTTCCAACGATCGTGTAGCCGTTTTATCCTGGGAGAGTGACGCCAGTGGAAAACCTACAATACCCTCGGTAGGCAGTGAATCATTATTAAAAAAACAGCATTTGCAGGACTCGGTTTGTAAATTCTATTCCTGTTATTTCTGTGATTTCATTTTCCTGTAATTTCATATTATTGTAATTGTTGAAAGTTAATAAAGATGTATTTTCTGGATCACCGAGCAAGTATATATTTTATTTTGGCATTGGTTTGTCTCCTAACAAGTTCGTGGGCGCAAGCACATCTTTCCGAACCATGTAAATTTGCGTCTCTCGATTCTGTGGTTGTGTTTCTTGTTTGCTTTTCTATCTTCTATAGCTTGTGTGTGATTGATCAAGAGGCTTGTAGATTAAATTGATCTTGATTTGTTCAATCCCAACACTTTTTTCTTTTCTTTTCAACAATCCATCCACCTATACAGGATCTAAACAAAGCTTTAATAACCCATTAGGGTTTTCAAAATAAGAGCTTTTATCTTACTAAGGGATTATGTTCTCATTTCACATAACTTTTTGACTTATGAGGGTTGCATATTTACGTATATCCAACCTCAATCCCAAACAAAAAGGAACTCACTTGTCAATGGATTGCCTTATTTTTCACTTGGTGATTATCACATAATATCACTAATTTAGCATTTCATTTAATTAGCATAAGCTTCAGATGGTAATCCATTAATGTGTGTAGTTGATTTTAAAAAGAATATTATCAATGAAATAAGACTCGTGTTATTCAAGCTTAAGATCCGAGTGTATAGCTTGACTAAAGGGTACAAGCACATAGTTCGAAAGTTACCACACGATACTCGACTTAACCTATGTGACATCCCACCTTACAAGAACTAGGGTCTCGACTGTCGTAAAGGAGTCTCAAAGACATGTCACCAATTTAACACCGACTTGACCAGTTGACTCGAGCCAAAGACTTGTGTGTGGCTTAGGTGAACAACTCAAATAAGTGGTATGACTATTGACGACAAGCAGATGATCCGAGCTGCTCACCCCTTAACTAGCTCTAGTGTAATACTTCTACTCACCCCTCTAGTAGTTTTAGTACAATACTTCTCATAATTCGAGTCACTCATGACTCGAGCAACTCGTCTACTTATAACTCGAGTCACTCATGACCCGAGCTACTCGTCTACTTATAACTCGAGTCACTTATGATATGAGCTACTCGTCTCTCTAGTAACTCGGGTATTCTGCAGCTTAGCCGATGCTGACTATTCTAACCCAGGTACTCGGGTAATGACACAATCAATAAAGTAGAAGCAAGTTTGAGAGGCTCAAAAGATTCGACCACTCGAGATACTCAAGTAACTCGAGTTGCCCGAGTAGACCCAATTTTACTCCATCAGTAAATCGGACATACAACTCCAAGTTACTCAAGTTACAAGAAGACCCAGACTTGACCAGCTCGAGTTACTGGGGATCCGAGCTGCTAGGATCCCTATAACTCGGCCAACTAATATCGCTGTTCGTCATGTAGAGGCAGAAGACATTCCATAGCACAGACTATGAAGCGTAGCCTTGACTACGAATGAAAACCTTCCATAGCACAGACCATGAAGACAGCATAAACTGTATTATTGCCATAGCACAGATCATGAAGACAGTACAGATTGTATTATTACCACGACGCGGGTCGTGAAGACAGCATATATTGTAATGTAGCTCTGACTACCTAATCATGATGACATAGCATTGACTATGTGGCTCAGCACAGACTAACAACCAAGATATAGCACAGGCTATATGATTATAGATTTTTCTGAGAATTGAAAGACTGTCCTAGAAACAATGAAGACAATGGCAGTACAATCCTGCACGGGACGTTGGGAGACATGTGGCTTGGTGGCTAAGGAAAGAATTTGTCGAGTCATACGGACCCTCCTACTCGAGTCACTCGAGTGACCCCCGAGCCACTCGAGTCACTCGACCTGAGTTGGTCGGGTACTTAACTCGAGCTGGTTGGGTGCCCGTGGAGCTTCTGTTGTCCAACCTAGTTGAGTTAGAGTAGAACACTACTTGGCTGATTATCGGATAGAATCTCTTGATTCTCCGTTATCACCTCTCATTATCCGATTCGATCTCTTGAAAGAGTCCTATTCTAACTCCAACATGGCTCTTTTGAGTGCTATAAATAGGAGGGATAACTAGACTTTCGGATCAATCAAATTCTGATAACCATAAACATTGTTCATACTGCCAGTATTTCATACTCAATTAGCCTTTTTCTTCACCCAACCTCGTCTCTCTCCGTTCTGTATTTCTGACTACTTTGCATATTTAACATCTCTATTATTTTATATTATTTGTCTATTCCAAAAGGATCCTACAATGTGTAATTTTTGCGTCATTCTTTTATCATCTTTCATCTTAAAATGTGTTTAAGTTTGGTTGTTATTATTGCTACAATTCCATTTTATTTCCATTCACACAACTTCTGCCTTGATAATATGTGATTGCCATAATTATGTGTCTAAATACCCATAAAAAGTAGCTTACTCGTCTAGGAATATGACATAGTTTTGCACAAATGCAAAAGTTATAAGGGCTTCAGGACTTGGTTTTATAGAGAGAAGATTTATGTGGTTGGTAAAAGAAAAAAACAAACCGTAATTGGCATTGCATTGTCTGTCAATTAATCGCTTAATCAAAAAGGCAATTAATGTCGCAGGGGGAATTAGAGAAGGAAAACAAGAAATTGATATCTTCCTTGTACACTTGAATCAACATTGGGAAACTACTTGATTGGGCATGAAAGAATAAACTTGGTGATTGGAATTAACAACTTCAAAAAAAAATTTTAAATAAAACCCATAGGTGCAATTATGACCTGTTTGCTTGTGAAATTAGAGGGATATGATTGAATTATTTTATTATAGCACCTGGAACATTTTACGTTTGTCTAGAAAATTTATGAGAGGGACACAAATCTTTTAAACTAATTTTGTACCCGATGTATAAGGCTATTTTGATACTATAAGTACATGTTTCGCAGGTTGGATAAAATTGCTTAAGATAAGAGGAATAAATAATACGTTAGTTTCACATAGCTTTTTATTATCATATTATTAATTTGTATTGCATTTGTTAAAGTGGGGTTAAAGAAATAAGATGATCCGAATGGTGATAAATAATTTTAGGAGGAGGGGTGAGACAGCTTAATTACTCCATAAATATCGAACTATTAATTTCACTTATGAAAATGATCAATAGTTTTATCCAATAAACCAAATGTGGGGATGTATTTATAGTAATTCGTGAAGATAAATTCTAAAAATTTAGATCTCACATGTGTTTCAGTCGAGTTCAATCTCTCTTAATTCACCAAAACAAATATGGCCTAAGGATGAATTTAAATAAGATTTGACTATTTTTCTCCCATAAATGATTTGTTCTACTTGTTATCCATTCTTATCATTTCTCAATTAAACAATGTTTCGTACAAAGTAAATTATTTTAATAAACTCATTTATAATAGTTCAAGTACCAATAATTTGAATATACTATCAATCCCATGAGTCTAATATCAATTTAACCAAACATGCCCTTAGACTAAAATTGGGGTAGAACAAGATTTAGGTGGGAAGAGAGGCAATTAGGTTTAGGTTAATAAAAAAAATGGATCTATGGCTATAAATTCTTCTACATTCTTTCTCTATATGTATATATACACAATACATGGAGAGAGAGAGAGAGAGAGAGGTCTTTAAGGTACCATTTCCAGTTCTCCAACAATTAGCCTCGTCCGCTTCCATTATTGGAGGGGTTTGGTTTTTGCAGCCGCACAAAGAGACAAGGGGAAGGACTAAGGAGGATGATGAAGATTAGATGGGTGCAGTGGACGTTTTTGTAATTGTGTTGGGGGGGTTCCCCCTAAGGTTGTCGGTGTGTTCTAATTACTTGGTTTTTTTTAAAAAAATTTTCTGAATACACTTTCCAAGAAAGTTTAAGGGGCTAATTGTGATCTATTTTTTTAAAATTTTTTATTAATATTTAATAAAGTCAACATAAATTGTTGGGTAAAAAATTAAAAAGTTGACAAATTAAAGTAAAGTATTAATTTTTAAATTTTTTTATTCAAATTCTTATAATATTTTAAAATAAATAATTAATACATCTGTGCAGATAATTTTTTTGCAACAAAATACTAAGTATATATAAATGTTACAATCAATTATATAAAAAGATAATATTATTAAATTTTTAAAAAATTTATTAATTTACTAAATTAACTAACTTTATAAAAATTAGTTCAAAAACTAATTTACTACTTTTTTTTTCCTTAAACTCAATTTAGTATTTGAGCTAAACACCTTTTTTTTTAATAAAAAAAATCTAACTTTTAAGCTAGTTGACAATTAGCCTCTAAATATAAGATTTTTGTACAAATTATTTTTATTATTAGTGATTTTTTAAATGTGGTTTAATTTTTTATCTTTTAAGCATCGTGTATTTAGAAAATAATATAAAAGTAAAAAAACATAATTAACTAAAAAAATCAAAATGGACAAAAAAAAAATTCTCATTTCCACTAAAATAAGATTTTTTCTCATTTTTTCAACTTTTGTCAATTTCTCTTACGGATAGGGTCCCATGGGCCACTAATTTCAGAGTTAGATTTTTTTTTAAGTAAAAAAATAAATTTAATTTAAAGTAAGTTGTTTGATAATTTAATTTTTAATATAATTTTTTAAAAATTAATCATTTGGGTAAAAAATTAATTTCTTTTAATTTTTTGTTAAAATTAAACAATTTTACCCTTCTATATATTTGATATTAACAATTTTATATAGTTAGTAGTGGTAATAAATAAATTGTGAATAAAAGTATTATTATATTTTAAATGTGATTGGAATTTGAATAGAATATTTTAAAAATATTTTAATTTAACTTTTTGGCTTTTAGTTTTTTTACTTTTTTACCAAATCAATTATGTTGGCTTTTTGTATTTTTAGTCAAAAAATTAAAATTACCAAACAAGCCTTTAGTCTAATTAAAATTAAAAAAACGAAATTCATAAAAACAAAAAAATTTATGTAATCCAAACCAAACAGGAGTTTAGGTAAGATATAAGATGACCATTTTCTTTCCTCAGTGTATTTTAAGGATAATGTTAACCACTGTTTATTGGGTAGAGATTAATAATTTAATAAAAATAAATTTTTTTTACTATTAATATACTTTTTGATATGAAATTTAATATTTTTACAAATATTAATACACTTTGTACATATATCTATACATTTTATATTTTTTAGTCATCATTTATTGAATGATAGAAGCATTTTTCTTATTTTAAATGTAAAAGAATTCCTTGTGATCCTATTATATTTTACTAATAAATTATTCAATGTTGCCTGTGATGTCAAGGCGCCAATACAAGAGTTTGGTAAAACTATTTTTAGTTAACCAAAAAGTCAACTACTAATTTGGTAATTCCATTTTTTATACACTCTCTTTTTATTTGTTAAAAAGGCTAAATTGGTAAAAAAATCAACTCAAATCCCACGTTCTACACTTTCAAGCTGCACCCCCTCTTCTCTTGGCAGTTTCTTTTTACCACATCTCTCTCTCTCTCTCTCTCTCTCTCTCTCTCTCCTCCACATGCAAACCCATGTCTTGGTAGTTTTTTTTTCAGCCCGGAGATCTTCCTCTAAAAAATTCAGAATTCGAGTTCATTGTTCATATACCCACATTTAACAGCTTCCATTATTTCTTCTTCACCCCTTCAACCTCATCTAAGAATCTAAGATGTTCTTATCCATTTTCTCTATTGCTAACTCAGCAGCCTTCGCACCTCCATGCTGACCCATAAAAAATCCCAAACAAAGCCTAAAAACATGATGCAACGGCTTATCATTCTCTAATCGTGGTTTTCGATTTATGCATCTTTCCAACAAAGGAATTGCTTAAGGTGATTTTGTTGCAATGCAATCACTAAATGTTCTCTTTTTTCTGTTGATTGTTTGATTACATGTAGCTATATATTATAGACTATAAATATATACGTATAGATAATTAAAAACAGAAAATAAATGTTCTCTCTTTGCATTTTGTTGTGAAGGGTGATAATGACTGCCATGGAATGCGAATATTGTTTGAAAGCAAAAAATATAAATGTACGAATTCAGTAAAAAATTCTGACCTTTGGCTATAACAGTAAGAGTATATTAAAAAGAATAGATTTTTAGAAAAGGTCTAACATTTTTTTTATACAGATCGTATAAATACTTGAATGTAAAATTATTATTTTTAAATATTACAAACGGTTCGAATATTTAATATTATGAGATACTCTATGCGGCTTTCAAATGTAGATATTTTTTTTTTTGAATTTACTTGATTTGTTTTTTACTGTAATTTTTTAAATTGAAAATAAAATATTATTAATTTTTTCGAATGTCAATGTAAATTTTATTCTTTCATTTCATTAATTTGAATTTTGTGATATTTGAATAACCAATCATTTAATACACATATCTGATCATATTTTATTATATCTTGCTTTCTAGTTAAGAAGAAAATTGTGTATTATTTTTAATATTAAAATTTAATAATATTCAAATTTTTCCTTCGGTGAGTTTTTATCTCCTACTACTACGTAAGTTCAGACCCACGCACTCAATCTTTGGAGTACCTCCCACGCTCAACGGGTCTCCAAAACCCGAACAATTTTTACCGCCCGACTCCGTATGTTTATGTTTTGTTTTTTTCTAACTTCAAATAATTTTTTTTAAATACTATTTGTTTTTTCTGTCTTGTTTTATTTTACTCCATCCCAATTATATAAAAATAATTCTAATTAACTTCTCTTAAAAGTTAGTTCTATTTTTTTTAAATTAAATTTTAAACTATAGTGCTTGATATCTCTAAAAATCACTAATTTTTTTAAAAAAAAATAATATACACATTCTAATATGAACTTTTTTTTGAGTAAAAATCAATTCTTCTTACGAAAATAAAAAAAATCTTGTCAATATCTCAAGTAGTTTAACTTAAAAGCAAAAAATAATAATATATTAGATATTTTAATAAAAAATAAAAAATACTATAAAAAAATTATTCCAAATAATTAATTTTTTTCATTCCTCTTTTCTTTTTTTTTAAAAATATGAACCTCTTAAAAGATTTGTTGACATTCTAAATAGGGCATTACTTTTATTTTAATTGAATAAAATATATATATACAATTTTTAAAAAAAAAAAGAATAAAATATAAAATATTTTATTTATGCACATGTTTTTATCGACTTTTAGTATTTTTTTATATTTTTAGTTCTAATACTATTAATTTTTATTTGTCACATTTTCAATATTCATCCATCCTACGAGTAACAATCTAACTATATCTCTATAAATATTTGAATAAATTATATTTATTTAATTTTTGAAGACTAAGGGTATCTATTTATTGTTCATTTTAAAGGCAATTATAATTTATTCAAGTACTTAATAAAATATTATTAATTTAATCTTTTACATAAATAATCGGTATATTATGGACAATAATATGATTGATTTGATTCAAATGAGGCTGGTGGTAGGCTCCATAGGCCCGGATAACAATAATTAACGGCGTGTGTGAGTTGAATTGAAGTAGGTGAAGGAAAGATTTTCAACAACCAATCTAGTATTTGACGAGACGAGTGATTACTTTTTTAACTCACCATCAATTTACTGATTATAAAAAATCAATAGATTTGACAATATTGTTGGCAGTTTAAATCCGCGATGATTTAAAAAGTCGTAAAACTTTAATAGTATTTTCCTAAAATTTGTATCTATAAGGTAAAAAATTCTATTGCAATTTTTATAAAAAAATATATTATATTTAATTCGTCATGCAAAGTACCAACTAAAAATAATAGTAGTTATTCAACAATAATAAAATAAGATAACTAAATATTTCTAACAATAATATTTACATTGCATACTTATTTAAAAAAATATTCACAACATATATAATACTAATTGAAATCATAAATGTTCTAATTTGGTCTTTATAATTTATATAAAAAATTATATAAATAAAAATATAAAAATATGATTGAAATTATAATAATTAATATATACTATAGATAGATTAGATTAGGTTGATAACAAGTTAAAAAAATATTCCTGACAATTAATTGATTTTTTTTATTTTTTTTACTCAATTCCTTAATCCAATTCACTCACTTATACAAATTGCGTGCGCTGAATTGTGTTGAGTTGAATTGACAAACTAAAATAAAATAAATGAGTTATTTGCACACTCGCAGACAACATAGTCCAACTCACATAGTAAACTGTAGACAAGGTTAATCCATTATGCATCCCATCTTGGGAGATAATTATTAGATAAAACAGGTAAAATAAAAGAATAAATAATTTGCATATATTAATTAGGATTATAATTGGGAGGAAATTAGTAACTTTTAGGTTTTGTTTGTTTTGACAAAAAATAAAAAATATTTTTTGCATTTTTTAGTATTTGGTACAATAAAAACTAAAAGCCAAAGAAAAATATGTCAAAGTCAATGAAAAATAAATTAATTTTGATAAAAAATATTTTTTACTTTTTATAGTAAAAAATATTTTTCACTCTTACTATTACATCACAATCATCACCACCAATACTACCATTCTAACAGTAGCACCACCAGTCTAAGGTTCAAAGGGCTGAGAGTCCCGCGTTGTTTAGGGTCCTAAGGTATTGGGTTTTGGGGGTTCGGTTATTAGGGGTTTGAGGGTCTAAGTCCAGTGGTCGAGGGTCCTAGGGTTCTTGGGGTACGAGGTCCCTAGGTTTTGGAGGTCTGGGGTTCTAGAGAATCGGAGTTTCGGGGGTTCGAGATGTTGAAATTTGAGTTTTCGGGACCTTAGGACTGCGTTCCAAGGGTTCGGAGTCCAAGGGTACGAGTTTTCGGCATCTTAGTGTCTGAAAGCCAAGGGTCCGAAGCTTCGAGTACCCAAAGGTCTGGGGTATCGAGAGTCCAAGCTTTGGGGTCTAGGGATTATTGTCGCTATTGTGATCAATTCTAACACTACTACATACAATAACACTACAATTTTTTAAGTCGCAACTAAACACATAAAAAATATTTTTAGAAAGCATTTCTTAAAAAATATTTTCAATCAAAAAATATTTTTAATAAAAATATTTTTTCGTCAAAAGAAACAAAGCCTTAAAATATAAATTTCTAAAATTTAAGTGTGTTTCCAACGTCATAAAAATCAATCCACCAACGTTGAACAAATATTGTTGCTTTTTCTAACATGTGAACATCAAGACAAATATGGATCTTGCTTATTAATATAGAGGTTAGTATAATTTTATAATACCACGATGGTGTTATTCATATTTTGGTCTCATTAGGCGATTAGCTTAAAACTTTGTTTTTTTTTTTTTTGTTTTAAAGTAATTTTATTAAAAATTAAAAAATTTAATATGCTTGCTTGTTTGGACGAATTAAAAAGTTGAAAATTATTTTTAACTTTCTTATTTGAATTTCAAAATAGATCCCAATGTTGAAGTGAAATGGACAATTTTTATTTTTAAGTATTATATTTCAGTTATAATGCATATTAATAAATAATAAAATGGTCATTACACAACAAAAAGATAAAAATAAAAAAAAAACTTAATGGTTTAAAAACTAGAGGTATGTTTAGGGTTTGGATATAAACAAACTGAATTATATAAAATAATATATGAACACACATATTTAGGTATGTACAAGATGTGGATCAAATTGAATGCTTAGGGGCAGTTAAGGCAATCGCTTTTGGGTTTACAAGATGTCCACTTAGAGGGGGATTCGCCAAATATAATTAATTGGGTTGGGGACTCCGAATGTGAATTTATCCAGCATTGGAAGGCTAGTAGAAGGATTCCAACACCGCATCATGGAATTCAAGAAGGTCAAATAAAAATTTATGGTTATGAATTGGATAAAAGAGTTGAGTGAATTCACTCCAAACAAAAAAAATGTAATGGGATATTTTTTTAATTATGTTCCATACAACCACATAGCTATTTCTGATCTCATCTTTTTTTGTTAGAACCCCAAACATGTTTGAGGAATAAAAACCAATTAATTCTTTTCCTTTAAGTTTTTTTTATTAAAAGGGCACACAAAAATGCCAAGCATGTGTGAGGCAAGCAAGACGTTACTTCATGTATATTTTGGGCCTAAAATTGGGCCATTTTAAGCTATTCGTATCTATGCAAAAAATAAATTAATCAAATATCATTAAGTATGTGAACAAAATATATTTGTGTTTTAAAAAATAACTTTAAATTCAAACACTATTTATTTTTTTTAATAATATATAATTCAATTCTCTCTTTATCCTGTGGCAATCTCCTTCTTCTCTGGCAAAGTCCTTAAAGAGTTAGGATTTCAGATAAAAAAGAATAAAAAATTTCTCAACTAAAAGAGAAAATTTTCAGTTATAGAGAGAGAGTGAGAGAAAAAATTTAGCATCTCAGACAAGTTCACATAGGAGGAGGGAGAGCTAATAGCAATGTCGACGACGAGATTTGAAATGAAGCGACGCCAATTATGAAGGACGAGAAAGAGAGGAAGCAACAGTGGTGAGAGTGGTGAGAATGCGAATAAAGAGGTGGAGGGCAAAGATGTGGATAAGGGTAAGGAGGAACGACAGCGGTGGCGAGGAACGGTATCAACGATAAGGAGGAGGAGGAGCTCCCTCACCCTAATCTGGTCGCCACCGAAATTTGAAAGAACTTGTTGTGGTCCAATGGGTTGGTGAATGTTTTGAAGTTTGAAAGGTAGTCAGTTACATGGGGGAAGCCTCTGGAGTTGTACTAGAGAGAATTGAGTGCGATATCAATTCACGACATTTTTAGGGTAAAAGTATTCGTACATGATTTAAACTAAAAGGTTGGACTTATTCCACCCAAAAATTTATGATATAATTTATTCTTAAACAATTATTAAAAATAAGATTAATCACTAATTAACTCTAATTTATTTAGCATAGCTCTTTTTTTAATTTTTTTGTTAAAATATCTAATATATTTTTATTTTTTATTTTTATATTACCGTGTATGAAATATTGGCACGATTCTTTTATTATTAGAAATAGAATTAATCTTTTAATTGAAAAGTATTATAATTATTTTGTTTTAAAAAATTAGTATGTTTGAGGTGTGTACAAAAAATTTCTTTGAATAAAAAATATTAATAATTTTTTAAAAATCTCAAACATTATTATAACTTTAAATTAATTTTTTTAACAAAAAATTAACTTTTTAGTGATGGCAAAAAGTACAAACGCGGCAAACCAAACGTCCCAAAAGAAATGAAAAACTGTACGATGTGGTGGAGTTCACGCGCCACGAAAGAGAGAGTAGGGGTGAAAAAGGCGGGCTAAGGGGGGGTTAGCAAATACGAGGTCGCAAGCCAATAGTTACTACATTTAACAAAAGGGGCAAATGGGGTGGCCCTTGCCCGTACTCGTGGATTGTACATTTCTGGAAAGTTTTCCCATTCTTTTCCCATTATGTCCCGGTATATTAAACTTACACCATCTTTATTTAACAGTTATATTATTATTATTATTATTATTTTTTAAAATATTATTATACCTATTTATTTTTAAATTTTTATAACAATTTAGTTTAAAAATTAATTTTTTGTTAATTTTTAGACGAAAAAATAATATGTTTACACTTATATCCCCTTGATTTCTTTGTTTTTACACTTACACCCACTGTTTTCTTTGTTTTTTTATTTTTTTTAATTACAAAATTTTATTTAAAAATTTTTAATTAAAAAATTAAAAATTACTAAATACAAAAATAA
>JAOTRH010083770.1:0-16997 GCA_034768845.1 Heliamphora exappendiculata | reverse complement strand
TGTGTGTGTGTTGCATATATATATACTTGTTTTCTTTTGGGGCTCATGTTAGTCGTGATATAAAATCATTTTTCAAATGTTTTCCTTTGAGACTCGTTTGAGTTGTGATATAAAATTGTTTTAAAGGCTTGTGTGAGTCGAAAATCGCACATTTTTTTCCTAGCATGTTTAGGTTCTATTTCATGTTTGTCTGGTTTCTGCTGAGCTCTGGCTCACGGTGTGAGATTTGAAATATTTTTCATGTACCGATCTCGTAGGTTGATTCCGAGGTGCTGGAGGGGCATATGATCTGTAGTCTTTTATTTTTTATTTTTTTGGACCATGCATGTTATTACATGTTTTTGGTGTTGGAAACTTATGTTTTGTAAGCCAGTTGGCGATTATATACAATGCATGTACATTTTTATTTGAGAGTGAACATCGGGTTAGGTGCTTGCATGGTTGTTTATGAGCGTTTCACGTGATCCGGAGTTTAGGGCCTGATAACCAGGCAGACAGTTTAGTGCCTTTGAGGTACATAGACTCAGAATTCCAATCTGACAAGGATTTTCATAAGTTTACCTTAGGAGATGTGTTTACCTTAGGAGGTGGTGCTATAAGTTGGAAGAGTATCAAGCAGTTCTGCATTGCTGATTCCACCATAGAGGCCGAGTACGTGGCAGCTTCTAAAGTAGCCAAGGAGGCCGTTTGGCTCAAGAACTTCGTGTTGAATCTAGAGGTGGTACCTTCAGTTCAGTTGGCGATTACACTTTATTGTGACAATAGCAGAGCAGTTACAAACTCGAAGGAGCCAAGGGTCTACAAGAAATGCAAGCACATTGAGCGTAAGTATCACTTGATACGAGAAATTATACAGAAATGTAATGCTGTTGTGAGCAAAATTGCATTAGGAGATAACCTTGCAGATCCTTTTACAAAGAATTTAAGTCAGATGTATGGTAGCATGGTTTTGAGTATAAGTAGGAGATTGTTAGCGTTGATATATTGAAAACCATATTTTTAGTATTTAATTTAATTTTAATAAAATAAATCTTCCATTTTATAAGAATCTTTATGAGTATTGTATGTATATTATTTTTTTAATATTATACATTGATGTCCAATATTCTGTACAGTATTTAATCTGGTGTGTAAAGTACAGTTTGCACACAGAAGATCAGATTTTAGATTCTTACAGAATATAAGTTTTATATTCATAGTTTATATGGAAATAGACATACTATCGGTATGACTGTACCACAGAGTTTTAGTAGGCCTGTCTTGCTTACGGGGGATAGATAATAGCGTCATCTATTGTTTACACTCTCTGTGCTAGTACATTTCGTGTGTATTGAATGAGACATTTGGGGTATTTAATTTTATACTGACTATATATATTAATTCAGACCCCAAGGTTATTAAGAATAGTGCTTATACTCTTATTTCTGAAATAATTATTGGTTTGCGTATATTTAATATTTGTTGTTTTGATTCATTAGAGGGTGCGATCTTATATAGGTCTACATTCCCGGTGAGTTGTATAGCAGTATTATTTATATGGTGAATATTAATTATTGACAGAATTTACATCCCGAATGATCGGGATTAACGATACCCCTTTAAGAAAACTTACATGTTTTGACTGGGGCAAACCCTGTATATAGATTTGATTATCTGGTGATCAAATAAGTTAAGCGGACGGGCTTAAAGAATTTCAAGATGCTGATTAAATTAAATTTTCAGTAATTAAATTAAATTGGCAAGTATTGGGAATCTTAACGTGAGAAAAAATAATAAGCATTTAATAACACGAGTTTAATGCAAGATGGTCTTGAGAATATGGGTCAGAGTACAATTATAGTTCTTTTGTGGTGTGTATTGTAATTCAGCATTTTATGAAAATTGTAGAAATTGCTATTGATTTTCCATAATTGCACATACCACTATGAGGTTTGCTTAATTGCAAAAACCGCTGATACGTGTCTATGTTCCACTAGATGTCTTACTCATAATTACTCCATAGGTCCCTACTATAGCTCCATAAAAATACGGGTAGGCTGAATCAGTTTCATAACTTGTTTTCTATGACTAAAGCTGTCTAGGTTCTGTCGGTATGCATTCTTGATAGATTGTAGCTCACCCTACATTCAAGAATCACATAAGGGAATACAGTAGAAGATCTGAGAAGAGGTTCAACTCGGATTCAAATCGTAGTTGAAGATTCGATCGATAAAATAATATAATTTTAAATTAACTGTGGTTGCATGAGTTTTATTTTGATCGTTCGTCATCAAAAGTTTTATCTGGAGCCCGTTTCGGTGTTTGCCCGTCCAGTTAATTTTTTTCGACAATCATTTGCAAAAACAAAGATTTTGGCTGTTTCTTTTCTAACAATCCAGTATTGATCTGCTTGGTGACTTCTTCTTTGATCTTCAGTGCCCATTCTCACCGTATCCATCTCAATTTCTGGTTGACCGGTTTAGCATCGGGATACAAAGGGATATGGTGTTGGATAATCTCGGGATCAATACTAGGAATATTCTCGTAAGACCATGCAAAGACATCATTGAACTCTTTTAATAAAGTTATTAATTGCTCACGTTCAACTAGAGATAATGAAGATCCGATTTGCACAATTTGTGGATTATTTTTATTACCCAGGTTAATTGTCAAAGTTTTTTCAGTTATAGGTTGAGTGCCCATTTCTTCTTTTCTTTTTATTAAAGCTTTTATTTATTTAGGGACATCCTCGTCAAATTTAAAATCATCAAAAAGCACATGAAATAAATCAAATAAAGTAGAGTAACCAGAAACCTTGTTCATTTCATTGATGTTAAAGAGGGAAGGGATTACAAGTTCAAAAGCAACAGTAGGAGAAGATGCATAGACCGACGTGCTCTCAGACTCGACATCCAATCTATTAGAATAAAACTCACATGAGTCAAACTCGAACTTGAGAAATGCATCATGCTAATCACAAGACTCTAAGGACCAGTTTTTAACATCTCTCGTAGCAACATCCACAATAAGCCTGGTGTAGTCAGCTGGTGCGCTGTAGCCCATCATTAAGCAGTCCTGGTCAGTTATGCACATTTGATTACTAAACATAGCTTCCATGCTGATGTCATCCAGCTCGTCTGCCCAGTTTTCTCCCTTTTGAATCTTCTTTCCATTTTCCTTCTCAGCAGCTTCCCCCCCTTCAGAATTAGATAATTTGTGACTGAAGAAGAACTCCAGCCCCGGTAACCTCTAGTTGGTCTCCTCATCAAACCATGATTTTGGAAAATCACAGTAAGGAAAATCTTTCCCTTCCTTGACAAAGTAACTATTCAACGTTCCTTCATACCTGCCTTTCTTTCCTCTGTACCTTTTTCTTGGTTCTTCCAAATCTTCGTCTACTGGCTTATACCCTAGACCAAAGCATTGCGAGGTCAAAAACACTTGGATGGGCTCCGAAATTCGTTGCTGTTTGTGACCCAATCCCATTCTCGAAAAGTAGGGTATACGTCTCATCATTGTAACAGCATAGGGATTGGCATAGCTCTCTACCTCCTTCAATCACATTTGTACGGCATGCGCCTCGTCAAACTAAAACCCATTTAGGAATATATCCCTCTCACCATGTTGGACTTCTGGGAGGGTCGAACCATCTTCTCTTGGGGGTTGAATACTATCTTCCCTGTGAATGGTAAGCATTGCTTCATTCTTAATCAACTTCAACTTTTGGTGAAGGGTAGATGGAATGGCTTGTACATCAGGGATTTATTGAAGGTAATACTGCTAAGATCATTATTTTTGTAAAACGATTTTTGGTAAAATATTAACTGGACAGACAAACGCCGAAACGGGCTCCAGATAAAACTTTTGACGAAGAACGATCAAAATAAAACCTGTGCAACCAAAGTTAATTTAGAAGAATACCTCTTGTAGATCTAATCTTCAACTATGACCTGGTTCCGAGTTGAAACTCCTGTCAGATCTTCTACCGTATTTTCTTATGCGATCCTCGAACGTAGTGTGGGTTACGATCCTCCGAGAACTTGTACCGGCAGAACCCCGATATATATTTTTTAAAATCTTGAACGATAAAAAAATATATCAAGAATAATATGAAAATCAATCTAAACTGGTTCAGCCTACCCGCATATATAAAGGGCTACAGTAGGGACCTGGGGAGTAATTATGAGTAAGACTTCTGGTGGAACACAGATACCTACAGGCGGTTTCTGCAATTATGGAAAGACGCAGCGATTTCTGCAATTTTTATAGAATACTGAATTACAGTTCACACCACAAAAGAGCTATAATTGCACTCTGACCCATAATCTCAAGACCTTCTTGCATTGAGCTCCTGTTATTAAATGCTTACCATTTCTCCCCACGTTAAGATTCTCGATACCTGCCAATTAAATTTAATTTCTGAAAATTTATTTTAATAGGCATTTAGATATTTTTTAAGCCATTTCGCTTAACTTATTTGACCCCCGGATAATCAAATCCACCTGCAGTATTTGGCTCGGTCAAAACTTATAAGCATCCTTAAAGGGGTATCGTCAATCCCGATCTTTCGGGACGTGAATTCCGTCAATAATTAATATTTACCATATAAATAATACCGCTATCTAACTTACCGGGAATATAGACCCATATAAGATCGCACCCTCTATTGAATCAAAATAACGAATATTAACTATACATAAATTAATAATTATTTCAGGATTAAGAGAAAAGGCACTATTCATAATAATCTTGGGGTGTGAATTAATTTATATAGTCAGTAGTCAGTACTAAATTAATTACCCAAAATATCCCGTTCAATACACACAAAGTGTACTGGCACAGAGAGTCGGAACAATAGACGACGCTATTATCTGTTCCCCGTAACCAAGACAGGCCTACTAAAACTCTGTGCCACAGTCGTACCGATGGTATGTCCATTTCCATCTAAACTGTGAACATAAAATTTATATTCTGTAAGAACCTAAAATCTGGTCTTCTGTGTGTAAGCCGTACTTTACACAGCAAATTAAATACTATACAAAATATTGGACATCCATGCATAACAAATAAATGATATATATACATTGCTCATAAAGATTCTCATAAAATAAAAAACTAGTTTTATTAAAAATAAAATAAAATACTAAAAATATAATTTTTTGTATACCAACCCTAACAGGTTGTGGAGCCAAGGTCACCCCAACAACAAATTGAAAGATGCTGTGACATCTAGCACATGGAATTCCACTAAGGTTTCCAAAGGTCTGACCGACACTGTGAATGATACCAGCCTAAATACATCCCTCATTGTATTGTCATAAGCCCGAACTCCTTTATTATTGGGTGTGAAATGATCCAGCTTCATTCCCATGTAGACTGCAGTTCTGAGTGGGCAAACATTAAGTGCTGAACCATTGTCAATAAGCGTTACTAGAACCCACTTCTCCAGACACTTAATGGTGATGTGCAAAGGCTTGTTGTGATTCTTTCCTTTTAGTGGTAAATCTTTATCAGAGAAAGAAATTAGCCTAAGCTCTACAACTGGCAGAATTAACATGATCAACTAATCGGGAGTTGCGTCTATCAAAACATTGGCCTTATTCATAACTTTCAACACAGCTTGTCGGTGCCGATGTGAAGCCATCAGCAAACCCCAGATGCTTATATTGGCCTGAGTCCTTTTTAGTTGCTTCAGTACAGCGTCGTCTTCTTCTTCTTGCTCCTTCTCATTTCCTTTCCTGCTTGGTTGTTCCTTTCTTAATTGAGCTGGCTTGAAATGCCATCCACTCCTAGTCAGATGTTCTACCCCTTCCTCAGGATCCCATAATCCTGGCATCGTGCTCTCAGTTTGTCTGATCTTGGCCACGTGCGGAGAACTTTTAAATTCCCACAGATCATACAGATTAGTGTTCTCTAACCTTCCTTTCCTTTCTTCCTCGTCTTCTATTGCCCATGTGTTGTCAATGTCATCTAGCCCTAAAATGTATTCCCCAATGTAATCCACTTGCTGTTCTTGAGCAGTCTAGAATTCAGTCCACTCGTCTCTTTCTGACTTTAATACCATTCGGACCAACCGGTAGGATTACATTTCATCGACATAGACCTCTTCCTCTAAAAGCTGAGGAAGAGTAACACCATCTATCACATGACTGAATTCAGACGGTTGTACTGGGTAATCTAACGGCTAATCATCATCCTCATTGCGCTCGTCTTGGTTATCAACATGAACCACCATTTGATATCCTTCCCTAGCATTGTCATTCCACTATTCCATCATGTCCCAACCATTTTCAGTCATAATTAGCGAACAAGACAGATGATGCTCAACAGTTGGAACATATAAGTGCGACAGATACACCAAACAAATATACTCGCTGGGATCTCCCGATTACCCTTGATACATACAATTCACCCTGGCCTGTTTAGCATGATTTGGTAGTGGATTAGTTGTGACATTTGGTTTCTAAACGGTGAAATGACCTTGTTGTCAATTAAATCCTGGATTTAATGGCGGAGTTGTAAGAAGTTATCGGTCAAATGTCTATGGCCCTGATGAAATGCACAGTATTGAGAAAGGTTAAATCTTCGCGACAGGGGGTTTGGTAGTGGAATTGGATCCAAAAATTTTATTAGCCCCTTCTCGACAAGTCGATTCAGGACAGTAGACAATGGTATATTAAGGGGAGTGAAAACTCTCCTTGACATCCTTTGCTGTGGTGGCTGGTTATTTTCGAATGGTGAAGATGATGAAGAATTGGGTTGTTCGAATTGAAGGTTCAGAAGGTTCACCTCATTCGATCGAGCAACCAGATTTGTAGAGGGTGTGGCCCAATTTTGGTTCGGATTGTTAGTCGGGTAAGGTCTTTTATGCCTCTGACTTGGTTCGGCTTTCTTTATATCACTTGACTGAATTGCATCTTTAATTTACACCATTGCGTCGAATAACTACTAAAAAGTGGAGAGCGGCCGTGCGATCAAATAGCGCTTCAAAGGGGATTGCAGATTCTTCATCACAATTCTTACTTGTTCCTTTTTGTTAGTCGATTTGTCATTTTGGCCGCCTTTTCCCTCTATCTGGTTAGAAAGTCCACAAATGATTCTTGGCCCTCTTGTTGAGTGGTTTCAAGTTCTCGAGTAGTGATGTCTAGCTGGACGTTGTAACTGTACCGATTGATGAAGGCGGTAGCAATGTTTTTCCATGTCCTAGTCTTTCCAACATCCAAAGAGAGAAACCATCTTTCAGTTGCCTTAGAGAATGACCCGTGGGACAATTGAGCCTTCATCTAATCACCGATTCTCATGGGAGAAAGGGTACCGACGTACATTCTCAGATGAATCCTGGGATCTCTGGTCCTATAAAACTTCTCCATCTTTAGCATCTTGAACTTTTCAGGTAGTTTGGCATCGAGAATAAGCACAAAATGCCCACATCCAGCATATATTCTTCCACTCCCTTTGCTTTTCTTAGTACTTTTTCCATCCGATCGATCTTTTCAGCCAGCACGAACTCCCTAGATTGGATTGTGTTTTCTTCCTCTATCATGACTTGGCGTGGAGCCTGAGGTGGTACAACGACCTGTGGTCCCTCTTGTCCTTGATTATCTACCCAGAAATCTTCTCTATTCTCATTTGGATCCTCTTGCTACTCGTTTACCCTTGGCAAGCGAGTCTGGATTGCCCAAATTTGGGGCTGGCACTAATTCTGAGCCTGCATCTGCTGTTTGACTACTCTCTGCATCTCAGTAATTGCTCTCAACAGGGTCGTTAGATTTACTTCATGCTCTGTCATTTTAGATGATTTTACGATTTGTTCGGATATTCTGTAGAGTCTACCTGTTTTTGACTTGGCCCAAACACGCACTGGATGCAGCTCCTTTGACTCAATGATCTAACACCAGCACAACCCTGGCAACCTGAAAGGAGAAAAGCAAGTATCAAAAACTTCTCAGATATATCCCTAATAACAAATAGCTAAACAACTGGCTACGAGCAAGAAGCAAAAGAATGCCTTGGCCGAGTTCAAACTGACAAAAAATTGCAAAGCATAGCACTCGAAAACCCCGTAAGAGAAACCCAAATCCATGCTAATATTAAAAAAAAACACAAGAGCAAAGGTTTAACTAAAGATTCAACGGGAGAAATCGAATAGCACTCAGAGAGGAAGACGAATCTAACTAGAACAAAACCCTAAGTCAAAACCCAGACAGGTGTCCGAGGAAGGAAACAAACCTAAATGAAACTAATACCTTGGGATAAAGCCCCTGGGAGAGAGAAAGCCGTCCTAAGCCAAAAATAATGCCGCAACCAAAACCTGGGTAAAAGCTGTAGAAAGAAAATCGAGATCCTAAAACAGATTAAGGCTAAGACCAAAAAAACCCATGCGAGAACCTGAAAGGAAAACTATTTTAAAACAAACAAAAGCCGAAAACCCAAGTCAAACCCTAAGAGAGAAAAACCACCTAAAGCTGGACAAACAAAAAGGTCTTAAACAAACGTAAACATAATATACAATGAAACAAAACATTTAATCCTACCGGTTAAGCACCTAATGAGAAGGTTCTAAGATACTATATGTAGAAAAAGGCTGGTTTGGTCAATCACTCTTGGTACCTTCTTAATAGAGTTAAAAATATACCTCCCATGCCTGGTGTGGTACAGGACATGGTCAAATAGTACGCAATAACTCTTTTACAACATATGTACAAGCGTGCAGCCGAAAGGTTTGCCCGTCTTCCTGACATAGCCCCGAGATAGTAAACTGACTGGGGTATTGGGTCGACCTAGCAGGGGGCTCAGAACGGTGCAAATGCGTGCGAGAACGCAAATGAGAAAGTCAGATTAAGAACCAATGATGTTTTTGAGGTTTTCCCTCTTATTTGATTTTGTAAACTAGTCTCCAGTAGAGTCGCCAAAAAATACCGTGGCCACAGGATTTATGGTTTGTTTCAAAACTAAAATAGGGAATTCAAGAGTTGTTTTTAAAAAATTGCTTAACACCTTAAACACCAAAATGTCTTGAAAACCCTTTTTATGAAAAATAGAGTCGCCACTTGATTTTTGAGAAAATTCAATAAAAACAAAAAAAGAGCCACTAATCTTTAAAACGTTAACTAGAGAAAACAAGAGTTCGGGGGCTAAAGTACGAATCGGAAAAAGTGTTAGGCACTCTATTCGCCCAACTGCGAGGTTGGCCTCTACCAATCATCATTAGTTCTTTAATTAGATTTCTCAAATGCATGCAAATACAAAAAATGGGGACATAGAGAGAATATCCAAAATTAAATAATAAAAATACATAACATAGGTATATAGAATGCCAAATAAAATATAAAAATAAGTCATAGATCCTAAGGTATGAAAATTCTAACTAAAGGATTCATGGAGCAAACCACATACAGTGATAAACAATGAGCATTCAACAAATCTAAACTAGCAAGCCCTAATTTTAATGCTAAAGATGCGTAATAAACATAACATGATTCAAAGAATGGGTAATTTTTAAAAAGTATAATCCTTAATCATGTAGGAATACACTACTAATAGCATACTAGTTATCAACATAACACTATATAAACAGAAATAGGCTATTGGAATAAGATTAAACCTGTTGGAAATAAACAGAGATGGAGACCATAACATACAGATGTTACGGCCGCAAGCACAAAAAACTAAAAAGGTTGCGGCCGTGAGTATCATAATCACACCCGCAAAGATGTCAGTGCATTTTGATCATGACCGCAACAACTGGATATTGCGACCGCAAGGAATGTATGCACTTTTTGATGGACAGTGTATTAGGGTGCTAGTGTATAGTGTATGCAAAGCATAACTGAGACTGTTTGAATTAAACTATAATAAAGCTTAACTAAAATTTCTACAACTAAGCATGTTTTCAAATTTGATAAAAATGGTAGTTAAACCTAGTGATAACAAATCTAAAGAGTAATCATGTTCACAATCCTACTACTCAGAATTATCAATTAAATACATGATGATTAAACCTAGTGATAACGACATTAGAGAAATAACATGCAATTTAGCAATTAATATCCAAAATTAAAACCCAACTTCCCCACGAGGGTAGAAAATGTGAGGAAAGAAATATCGGGGTTCTAACAGAGTACCTGAAACGCGACTATCTAGAGGAGTCCCCAAGTCATGGAACACAGAATCTTCGGCTCGATCCTCGAATAACAATCCAATTCTAGTATGTAGTAAGTCAGGCTTAAACGGTAATATGGGTCAGGGTGTGAGTTGAGAATACAGCAGAGTACCGGCATACTGAGAGTTATACTCGATAAAGTAGTAGTATGTCGACATCTGTCCAAAAAGTCCTCCTAAAAGTCGTACTAATGGTACGTTTGTATAGAGTATACTAGCTAATGAGGTGCTGCCATGTTTAATGCTTAGATTGGGCTTAAAACGCTTGCGGTCGCCACCTTCAAAGGTTGCGACCGTGAGGATAAAGGTTGCGATCGTGACAAAGTTTAGGGTTTTCAAGAGTTTCATATAGCGGTCGCAAAGAACAATAGAATAGTCGTGAGGTTCAAAGTTTGCGGGTGAATTGCTTTGGCGAATGAATAACCAGGTTGTAAGGTTTTGCAGGTTGTGGCCTCAAAGTTCAAAAGATGTGATCTTATGGTTTGGTTTCATGGAGTACTAGATTCAGATTGCATCCTGGTGATCGTGTGGAGATGTCATTCCACTTGGCTTTCATCATCGGACTCAACTAGATGAGCCTAAGATTCGGTAAGGTTAAATTGGGGTGTCTACACTGGGTAAAGCCCTAGGAAGAAGACCGAGATCCTAATAGAAACAAAGGTTGAAACTAAAAACCCTGGCAAGAACCCGAGAGGGAAGTTATTCTAAACCAAACAAGAACCTTAGGAAGATACAAACAAAGCATCCAATTAAAATAAAACACATAATCCTACAGGTTTTGTACCTAATGAGGAGTTCTAAGCTACTATATGCAGAAAAGGCCGATTTGGTCAATATTCTAGGTACCTCTGAAAAGAGTCAAGAATATACGTCTTATGTTAGGTGTGGTGCAAGGCATGATCAAATGGTATGCAATAACCCTTTTTGTTGCACCTATCGGAGCATGCGGTCAGAAGGCTTGTTTGCTTCCCAAAGATAGCTCTGAGATAGTAAACTGATTGGGGTATTAGGTAGGCAAAGCGGTGGCTGAGAACAATGAAGAATACATGCAAAAACGCAAATAAGAAAGTAAAATTAAGAACTAATGATGCTTTCAACTCTAGCCCTCTTATTTGTTTTAAAAATACTCTCCAGCACAGTCGTTAGAGGCGCCGACATTTTGGATTTGTGCAAAAATAGGGAATTTAAGAGTTATTTTGAAATCTTTTAACACCATAAAAAGAAAAAGATTTTGAAAACTCCTTTTTACTGAAAAATAGAGTCTTCACTTAGTTTTTGAGAAAAATAAAGAAAAACAAAAAGAAGCCACTGATCTTTAAAACGCTAACAAAGAAAACAAGGGTTCGGGGACTAAGGTACAAATTGGGGAAGGTGTTAAGCACCCTATTTTTTCCAACCGTGCGGTTGGCCTCTACTAATCATCATTGGTTCTTAATTAGATTTCTCAAATGCATGCAAATATTAAAAAGAATGGCAAGGAGAGAACATCCAAAATCATATAGTAAAAATACATAGTCTAAGTATCTAAACATGAAATAAAGGAAAACAAAGAATAAAAAGAAATCCTAATTCCTAATCATGCTGGATCTATACTAAAAGATAAATGATAAACGCGGCTTGTAATAAACAAAAAACGTTATTCTAAGAGCTTTTAAAACCCTAACTATATCATAGTCTATATACTGGACATCTCATGCAGCTTAACAAAATATTGTAAAAACAAAGATTTAAACTATTGGAACAGTAAAAAGGTTACGGCCATTACATACTGATGTCACGGTTGCAAGGAAAATGGGTGTAAAAAGTACAGAGCAAGTTACAGTGTTGTCATCATGAGGATGTCAGCGCCAGAATGTAGTACCCACAACAATTGATGTGACCGCAAGGGTTTAAGCACTAATTTTACTAAATTTTGGTAAATAATGTGTAGGGTGCGAACATGTAATGTGAAGAAGAGTCACAGAATAACTCTAAAGAAAATCTAATCGAAATTATGAGGAAATAAACATGATCTAAGTGCAAGAGAATTGAAGCAGTAATATATAAATAGCGCAATTGAAATAATAATGAAACAATAATATTAAATCAAAATATGAAAACATGTGAATAGCAGGTTGAATAAAAGTTATGAAGCATGCAAATAACAATATTGAAATTAAAATTTTAACTTGACCTCTCCATGAGGGTAGAAGGTGTGGAGAGGAAAGTGTAGGGAATCGTGCAAATATACATGAAATGTGACAATCCAGGTGTGTCCTTAAGTCGTGGAATGCGACAATCGTCTATTTAATCTCCAGGGATTGCTCCAATTTCAGTACTCGGAAAGTGGGAATGTATAGAAGATAGGGATACGGGTCAATAATTTAGCAGAGTATCGGCGTACTTCAATTGTTCTCTCAAAATTGCATCGAAGATACATTTATATAGAAAATTTCATCCAATGAGATAGTGACACATTTAAGGCTCAGGATATTCCCAGGCAAGTTGCGGTCGCCACCTTTGAAGGTTGCGACTGTGAAGATGAATGCTACGACCGTAACATATTTTAGGGTTTTCAAGAGTTTCATGTTGCAGTCGTGACAAAAAGGTTACGAGCGCAATGTTCAAAGGTTGCGAGTGCAATTATTTGGGCTAGTGAACAACTAGGTCGTGAGGTGTGAAAGTTGTGGCCTTAAGGTTAAAAAATTGTGATATGATGATTCAATTTCACAAAGTACTGGTTTTGAATTATTTTCCATTGATCGTTAGAGATTTGCATGTCATCCCACTTAGTTTTTATCATTGGATTCAGCCAGATAAGCCTAAGATTCGATGAGGTCAAATCGGGATGTCTACATCGGTAGGAACCACTTTTAGGAATAATTCTAGATAATTGTTAGTATGAATTACTTCTTCATCTAAAGAGATAATTGCGAAGAAATTGATTCGAAATTAAGTGATGGTTAACATGTAGCTTTGGTCCTATAAATAGCTGACGTAAGCTGTTTGATTTTACTTGGCATGGTCTATTGCCTAAATAATAAAATTATAGAAATTGGCTTGTTTGGACAAATGTTGAAATAATAGATGACCTTTCCATCGAGCCATGCTATTCACAGTGTCTCAAGTTACTGATGAATTTTTGTTTTTTGAAAAATTGTAAAGGAAACTAATTTTAAAAATAAATTCAAAGTTTTTACTCAACGTACTTAATCGTTTTTAATTATGTGATTCTCACAATAAAATGACTTTCATTCCTCTAGTAACTATACTAAAAGAAAACAAATATACAGGTCCTAATTATGTTGACTGAAAAAGAAATTTAGATATCATTTTAACTGTCGAGAACTATTAGTTTATGCTCACGGAGATTTGTCCACCAGTACCTAATGATGGGGTGACCAAACAGGAAATCCAGACTTATCAGAAGTGACAGATGGCTGATCAGATGACTCGTTGTTACATTTTGGCATTATGTCAAATATATTGCAGCATCAGCATCAGCCTATGCCTAGTACCTATGACATAATTATGAACATCAAAAAGATGTATGGGAATTAGAATCGTGCCGCTAGGCAGGTAACTATGAAATCACTGATGTACACAAACATGGCTGAAGGCGCCTCAATTAGGGATCATGTTCTGAATATGATTAATTTTCTAAGTGAATTGAAGATCTTTAGAGCTAAAATTGACGGAGAAACCCAGATCGATACCATACTCCAGTCGCTGCTAAATAAGTTTAAGTAGTTCTACTTGAACTATACAATGAACAAACTCAGTTTTTTCGTAGTAGAATTACTTAAAGAATTTCAAGCAGCTGAGGGTATTCTTAAGAAGCTAGGAACTGTCTTTGTTGTTGAAAAATATTCTTTCTCTAAGCTGTAAGGCAAGAAGAAGAAAAAAATTCAAAAAATAGGGAGGCATTGGTCCCAATGCATCTAATGGGCCAAAAGATGGTGTGAAAAAGCTAAAAGGACACTGGTCCCAAGGCAGCTAATAGGCCAAAAGATGGTGTAAAAAGCCAAAAGACAAGTGTTTTCACTGCAACCAGATGGGCATTGAAAGATGAAATGCCTAGTTTTTCTAGGCAAGTAGAACATCTAAGGTAATTTCAATTTACTAGTTGTTGAAACATGTTTAGTGTGTAGGGAACTAAATCCCAGGAAACTAAGATGGTGCATACAAATCAAATCCAACACAACATGGCATAAGATCTACAGCATACAAAAAAATTGTGCAACACCGAACTGTTTGGACGAACGGGAAAATGTCCGAACGAAATTCGTACGGGACGAGCAAAATGAAACCCCAAACTCTAAAATAGAAACCATTACACCCATTAGGCAGAATAGGGAATATACATGCTCGATCCTACTGATTTGATCACAAATTTGTTCCAAAGATCAACACGGTTGTAATTCAGCAATCTTTTCTCCGTTAAGATCTTCTGTTGTATTCTCAAGTATCGAAAATACAAACTATGTGTTGGCTTAGATGCTTCGTGTTCCCAACCCTATCTGGCTACCTCTCTTTTTTTGATTCTCACAAATACGTGGAAAACCTAAAAGATTGAATGAATGTATCTCCTAGCGGCCAGGATTATAACAAGATATAAATAGGCTATAGTAGGGACCTATGGAATAAATAAGGCATGGGATTCTAATATAATTATGAAATCTTGCCTCAATCCAGGAGCAATTTCATAAAAACATAAATTATAATTCATTCCACTAAAGAATTATAATTGCACTCCCAGCCTTATTCTCAAAACCAATTATTCAAACTCATGCTATTAAATACTTATTATTCTTTTGGCATTAAGATTACAGATACCCATCAATTAAATTAAATTACTGATAATTATATTTAATCGAACTCTATAATAATTTCTTAAGCCATTCCGCTTAACTTATTTGACAGTTGGATTATGAATTCCACCAGCAGGGTTTGGCTTGGTTAAAACTTATAAACTTCCTTAAGGGGCATCATCAATCCCAATATTTCGAGATGTGAATTCCATCAATAATTAATATTCACCATATAATTAATACCGTTATCCAACTTACCGGGATTATTACCCATACAAAATTGCATCACTTAATAAATCAAAATAAGGAATATTAAATATATGCAAATAATAATTATTTTGAGATTAAGAGTATAAGCACTTATAATAAAAATGGGTGTAAATTAATTTACTAAGTTAGTATAAAATTAATTACTTCAACTTGGTCATGTTCAATACACACAAAGTGTATTAGTACAACGAGTCGAAATAATAGATGGCGCTATTATCTGTTCCCCGTAATCAAGACATGTCTACTAAAATTATGTGATACAGCCGTATCGATAGTATATCTAATTCCATCTAATATTACAAACTAAAAACTTATATTCTACAAGAACTGATAATCTGGTCTTCTGTGTGTAAGTCGAACTCTATACTAGATTAACTATTATATAGAATAAAAGAAACCAATGCGCAACATTAAATAAATAATGAAACGCATACATTACTCATAAATAGGGTATGAATGGAAGATTAAATCATCTAAGGTGATAATTGAGTTACGTGACCAGTTAACCTATGCTTTGAAGACCCAAATCATTATTTAACTGCAAAATTTGGAAATTTGGGTGTGCATGGGTCTTAAAATTTGTTAGTGGGTTATGCAAATACAAGCTTAAATTGTACTTATAAGATGGTAAAATTCTTGTAGCTTGGAATGTTGTGATTTTAAGTTAATCTTGTGATTTGTGTGAGTTGGTTTCATAGCAAATGGATAAAATCATAATAATCGGAACTCTTGAGTAGTTGTTTAAGTTTGATAACATGATCATATACGGATTGAGAATGGAACTTATATCTAATCTTGTTGGTTTGGGAATTCTTACATATAAACCCAAATTCAGGTTATTGGAATGCTTTGGTTGTAAAAAAAAATTGGATGAAATTGATGGGTTTGACCTTGTGGTGTAAGAATTTTATGAAATAAAGACTCGCTTAACAACAAAGCTCCAAAAATGGAAGACTTTAATATGTAAGTTACAATATATGAAATTTAACTACGTTGTTGAAACTAAATTATTTTAAGTGGTATATAGTATATGTTAGGGTTGGTATACTGAAAATTATATTTTTAGTATATAATTTTATTTTAATAAAATTAAATTTTCATTTTATGAGAATCTTTATGAGCAATGATGTATATAATTTCTTTAATGTTATGCATGGATGTCTGATATTCTGTATAGTATTTAATATAGCGTGTAAAGTACGGCTTCCACACAAAAGATTAGATTTTAGGTTCTTATAGAATATTAGTTTTATGTTCACAGTTTAGATGGAAATGAACATACCATCGGTATGACTGTAGCACAGAGTTTTAGTAGATCTATCTTGGTTACGGGAAAAAGATAATGACGTTGTCTATTGTTCCTACACTATGTGCTAGTACATTTTGTGTGTATTAAACGGGACATTTGAGGTAATTAATTTTATACTGACCATATAAAGTAATTCACACCCAAGGTTATTATGAATAGTGTTTATCCTTTTAATCTTGGAATAATTATTGATTTGTGTATATTTAATATTCGTTGTTTTGATTCATTAGAGAGTGTGATCTTATATGGGTTTATATTCCCAATGAGTTGGATAGCGGTATTATTTATATGGAAAATATTAATTATTGATGTAATTCACGTCCCGAAAGATCAGGATTGACGATACCCCCTTAAGGAAGTTTATAAATTTTGACCGGACTAAACCCTGTAGGTGAATTTGATTATCTGGCAGTCAAATAAGTTAAGCGGAAGGGCTTAAGGAATATCAAGATACTGATTAAATTAAATTGTCAGTAATTAAATTTAAT
>JAOTRH010083759.1:0-16997 GCA_034768845.1 Heliamphora exappendiculata | reverse complement strand
TTTGAAGTTTTTAAAGCATGCAAAAGCAAGCAACATCCTAATGGCTTCAAGCCTAGCCACATGAGCAAAAGTCTCATTAAAATCGATGCCTTCTTCTTGGTTGTAACCTTGCGCTACTAATCGAGCTTTGTTCCTAAGAACTACTCCCTTTTCATCCATTTTATTTCTAAAAACTTATTTTGTACCAATAATGAAGTGTTATTTAGGTCTTGGGACTAAAGTCCAAATTTTATTTCTTTCAAATTGGTTTAGCTCATCTTACATAGGCAAGATCCAAAATTTATTATTTTCGGCTTCCTCAAATTGTTTTGGTTCAGTCTGAAAAAGAAATGCTAAATTACCACAAACATTATCTAGAGAAGATCGAGTTTTGATACCTTGAGATGGATCACCAATGATTAGATCTTTTGGGTGACCATGAGCATACCTCAACTCTTTAGGTAATTCTGAATTTTCTAGAATTTCAGACTCTGTAATCTGCTGGACTGCATTATACTGAGAATTTGAAGCTTCCTCTTGATTTGGATCTCCTTATCTTTAATGAAAATCTATTCAATACCTTTTTCTATATCTAAAAGGTTATCTTCACAAAAATCTTTTGAAGAACCAATGTTAGTTTCATCAAAAATAACATATATAGATTCTTCAACAACTAGGGTCCTTTTGTTGAAAACTCTATATGCTTTACTAGATATAGAATATCCTAGAAAAATACCTTCATCAGATTTTGTATCGAACTTGCCCAAAAGTTATTTGTTGTTGTTTAAAACAAAACATTTACACCAAAAGGCGCAAAAATAACTGATGTTAGGTTTTCTTCCATTCCATAGCTCATATGGAATTTTCTTGAGAGATGCTCTTATCATAACTCTATTTATGATAAAACAAACAGTGTTTACAGCCTTGGTCCAAAAGTATCTTGGTAGATTATTTTCACAGAGCATGGTTCTAGCCATTTCTTCCAATGTCCTATTCTTCCTCTCAACAACTCTATTTTGTTGAGGAGTTCTAGGAGTAGAGAAATTATGGTTAATACCATTATCATCACAAAACTTTTCAAAAATTTTATTTTTAAACTCTCTACCATGATCACTTCGGATACTTGTGATTTGAAAATCTTTTTCATTTTGAACTCTCCAAGACAGCTTTGTAAAAGAGGCAAAGGCTTCATCCTTATGAGCTAAGAATAGCACCCAAGTGTATCTAGTGAAGTCATCAATAATAACAAAGGCATATCTCTTGCCTCTAAGACTTAAAATCCTTGTTGGACTAAATAAATCCATATGCATTAGTTGTAATGGCCTAGAAGTTGAAATTTCATTTTTAGAATGAAAAAAACTTCTAATTTGTTTGCCTTGTTGACATGCATCACACTTTATCTTTTTAAAATTTGATTTGGGATAACCCAATCACTAATTCTTTTTTTAAAAGTTTACAAATCAAGTTCATGTGTGCATATCCAAGCCTTCTATGCCATAACCAACTATTATCACTTAAGGCGGTTAAGCACTTGGTGTCATTCTTAGAAAGATCATTTAGAGTAAATGTATAAACATTTTCATGCCTATGACCTTCAAGAATAACTTTGTTATTGGTTGAATCTTCAATAACACACTTAGCATGATCAAACACAACTTTGTAGCCTTTGTCACAAAGTTGGCTTATGCTAAAAAGGTTATGTTTCAAACCATCAACAAGCAAAATATTTTTAATAGAAGGGGAAGGAATTTTACCAATATAGCCAATTCCTATAATTTTTTCTTTGCTATTGTCTCCAAAAGTCACAAATCCACCATCTTTTGGCTTGAGAGAAGCAAACATCGATTTGTTGCATGTCATGTGTCGTGAGCAAGCACTATCGAGGTACCACATCCTTTTCTTGAATGAGGATTTGAGACACACCTGTAAGAAGAATCAAATTTTGATTTTTGGTACCTAAATTTTTTTGAGTCTTTTGATGTTAGTTTTTTGAGGGTGTATTCCTTTAGGAACCCAAGCCTTCTTAACAGAAACATTTAAGAATTTTCTATGTGGACAGTGGGTGACAATGTGTCCATGCTCATAACAGTGAAAACAAGTGGCATTTGAATGATTTGATGATGCTTTAACAAATATGTTACCCAAGAATTTTTGTTTCTTCTTGGGTTTGTAACCAATTTCGGCTTTATCAAAAATACATTTTTGCATCCCAAGAAGTTTATCCAAATTTTTCTTTCCTTGAGTGAACTTATAAACGATTTTTGTGAGATCCTCAACTTTTTCACTTAAAACTTTGTTTTCATCTTTTAAAACAAAAACTTGCTTTAGCAAGACAGATTTTTTATTTTTCAAAGTTTCAATTTCAGTTGAGGAGGAAAGAACTAACTTTTTCAAAATAGAATTCTTTGCACCTAATTTTCTCAACTCATTATGCAAATCTTCAAAAGCATTTTGCAGTTCTTCTAATGAAAACCAATAAGGAGTTACTTCATCATCTTCTTTGGCCATAAGGCATAGATTGGTAACTTCATTTTATTCCTTTTCATCCTCAGAGCTGCTGTCAACGCTTTCACCCCAAGCTGTAATCATAGCTTTCTTGAAGCCTTTCTTGAATCTGCTAGAATCATTTTTGAACTTGTTTAGTTCTCCCTTGTATCCTTCCTTCTTGAAGAATTTCCTTCCTCCTTGTTTCTTATTTCTAAGAAACTTCTTGAACTTCTTTATGATGAGAGCCATGTCTTCATTCTCATCACTAGAGGACTCTTCTTCAGATTCTTCATCATGAGTTGAAGACTTAAAGACAATGCCTTTCTTCTTTTTGTTGTCTTTCTCGTCATCCATCTTGATGTTCATCTCATGGGTCATGAGAGAACCAAGAAGTTCTTCTAAGCTGAGCCTATTCAGGTCTTTGGCTTCTTGAATTGCCGTGACCTTAGCTTCCCAACTCTTTGGCATACACCTCAGAATTTTTCTGACCATTTCTGCATTAGTGTAAATCTTGCCAAGAGATTTCAGTCCATTAATAATGTCAGTGAAGCGAGTAAACATATCAGATATAGTTTCATCATGCTTCATTTTAAATAGTTCATAGTTATGCACAAGTATACTAATTTTTGACTCTTTCACTTAATTGGTACCCTCATGGATAACTTCGAGTATATCCCAAATTTCTTTAGCGGTGTCACAAGTTGAGATCCTATTGAACTCGTTTGGGTCAAGTGAACAGTAAAGAAGATTCATAGCTTTAGCATTGTTTTGTACCTTCATAATGTCAGTTTCAGTCCATTCTTCTTCTGGTTTATAGAAAATTTCTTTTTCAACAGTTTTTGTGGGTCTTTTGAGTCCATTTATGATAACCCACCAAATGTCATAATCTACGGCTTCAATGTATATTCTCATTCTAGTCTTCCAGTAGTTATAGTTTGTTCCATTGAACAAATGGGGTTTGTTGGTCGATTGACCTTCAGATTGGACAGGTCCAATACTAGTGGTTTCCATATAAAACTCTTAGACTGTTAAGTCAAAAGCAAGAGCCTAAGCTTTGATACCAATTGTTAGATCAAGGCAACCTAAGAGGGGGGTGAATTGGGTCTTTAAAAAAATAACAATTTAAAAATCTTTTTCAAAAAGCTTTCAATATTGTAATAAAGCAAGATATGCAAATATTTAAGCAATGCAAATATTAAAAGATGAGGGATAGAGAAATAGAACCAGACACCATGGATTTATGGTGGTTCGGCTATATCCTAGCCTACATTCACTCCTCAAGATCTCCCTTGAGTATTTTCACTATTCAGAATACTTTACGGGTGTATTCCAACCCCTTACAAGTTTCAAGACTTCACTTGATCTATCTGAATGTTTACGGACACATTCACAAACCTATTTCAGCTTCAAGAAGATCCTATGAAAACAAGTCTCTATTTTTTTCTAATTTCTCTTGAACTCTTCTTTGATGAGATTCACTCACTCACCCAAAAGCTAAAGGGTGACTCACCCTTGATTACAATAAATAAGATGTAATAAATGAAGAACACTCACTCTCTTTACAAGATTGATTTACAATAAAAGAGAGGATAAAGAGAAATGAGGAACAAGAATAGGAGTTACAGCAATAAATGTGAGCTTGATGATCTTTGAGAATGATTTGAGTAATGGAACAGTAAATGTAAGTCTCCAACCTTCTTAAATGCTGAGAAGTAACTCCTTATATAAGTTCTTGTGAGTTCTTAACCATTGGAGGTAGGTGGGGGCAATAAATGCCAAAAATTCAACTGTTGAGATCTGCCGTACTTTGAATTTTCGTCTTTAGGGTCGACACAAATAGCTTTGGTGTCGACACAAAGTATCTAGGGCAGGGATCTTTAAGTGGTTTGGTCGACACGAATCTTCTGAGGAGTCAACACAATTTTTGCACTTTACCTTCCAACGTTCTGGGGTCGACACATTTGAATCAGGTGTTGACTCGTTTGAAACTTCAGCATCCGGAGGAACAACTTTGTGTCGACTCAACTTGCCTTTGGTGTCGACATGAATTTCTGCAAGAAGCCTCGTTACTTTTGTGTCGACACATTTGGTCTCTAGAGTCGACACCAAAATTCTACAGGCAAGCTCGGGACTTTTGGGTCGACACAACGTGTTTTGGGGTCGACATCAAAAATCTACAGGAGGTCTCGGTTGTTTTGTGTCGACACAGTTCCCATTTGTGTCGACCTAAATCTCCGGGAACTAAAAGTGAGGATCACTTTTGTGTCGACACAAAATATGTTTGTGTCGACTCAAAATGAGTCCAGGGCACTTCGGCACTTTTGTGTTGACACAAAACTGGTTCGTGTCGACACTAACATTTTGATACCTGAAGATCAACTTGAAAAACAGTTAGGGTGTCAAACCATTTGGTCAATGGGTATTGACACACTTGATATGTTTCAAGTATACTTTGATTTAAAAGTGTTTGACTTAATTTTCAATTAAGATCAACACAAAATATTCTAATTAAAGAATGCTTGAGTGTTTAAACCTTTTTGAGATAAAAGTATTTTCTTTTTAGCTAAGGTGTCAACTTTGATTATTCAAAATGTGTTAACACTTTTATTTTGGAAATAGAAATATTATCCATTTAAAACTATTTATTCTTAAAAAATAAATTATGAAAATCATTAAAATCAAATTAAAAAGCCTTGGGCTAACAAAAATGAGATGTTGGGGGATTTTGTGAAAATCATACTTTTTGGAGGTTTGGAGCTAACCCTTGGGGTTGAGTCTCTGTTTTATGAAACTATGTTGTTACATGCTTGTAGATCTCCATGTGGATGGATTGGATCCTTTTAGACATGCGATGTAAAATTGCTTTATGGGTTTTAAAATATTTTTCATAGATGTACCGGAACAATAGGTGTGTTTGTGATGAGTTGGGCTTCCATTGCTCCTCGATGTAAGTCTAGAAACGTGCGCAGAGTAGGTACTCAGTTTCTTTGGGTTAGTCCCCATGAATTGAGGGTGGGTGCTCAGCTCCCTCGGGCTCAGGTCCCGTAAATTGAGTGGTTGGGTGCTTAGTACCCTTGAACTCATGTCCCGTAAACTAAGTGGTTGCATTGTCGTGACTCCGTATAGAGTTTGTTATTACCAAGTGGGCCTTTAGTGGTAACTAGGATAATTGATAAGAGTCTATAGTTGTTACCTATGTCGGTGTGGCAGAGTCGGTACATAGGATGTCATTTTACTGTGTTCTCCTCGGCTGTGTGATCCGAGTGGAGGAAAACTGTTTTATTGCTCTCCCTTAACTGTGGCATGATATCTGCGAGGATTATATGCATAGTTTCGGTACATAGGATGTCATTTTACTGTGTTCTCCTCGGCTGTGTGATCCGAGTGGAGGAAAACTATTTTATTGCTCTCCCTTAACTGTGGCATGATATCTGCGAGGATTATATGCATAGTTTGAAGGATGAAAATGTGAGTTTTATGAGATTAAAACCTTTTTGAGGTCCGTGTGGCTTGATGGAAAACTTGTGATTTTTTAGAGAAAAACCTTTTTTTGGGCTCCTGTGGTTGAGCCTGTATGTGTGTAATTGCATAACCTACTTTACAGCTTTATTGTCTTTTCATATTGGGCTTCGGCTGACGATGTGGGATTTTGTTGTAAAAATATTTTCAAGTGACCATGTGGAGTTGACCTAGAGGCTTGTGGTGATGGAGAGCTTGCTGTAGTTTTCCTATTTTGGACTTGTACTTATATAAGTATTGTTTGTTTCAGAATGCTGGTTTTGTATGCCTTTTGGCGATATATTTATTCATGTATGAGAATGCATATTTTTCAGTTTATGAGAGTTAAAGTGTGGGGATTTTATCTAATGTTGTTGTAACATCCCGAATCCCGGGAACCCATGGACACAACCCAAATTATCTCACATGAAAGCTATCAATAATGACTTTCTTAAGAACAACACTTTCTTTCTTTTAAGCAATCATAGTAAAAACATTTTATTCTAACGATATACATATGTGTCACAAAGGCTAAACAAAATTTTCAACTTTCAAGAGTTCATTTACAGCTCTTATATCATTACAATTATCCACTTCACTTTCTGTACAATTATAATGTAAATACAAAAGAAATATTAAATCTTTTCTCTTAGCCTTTTCCCCATATGTATCCTCCGCCCTGATATAGTCCCGGATTCTCGAAACCTGAAATGGTTTTGTATACATACATAAGCCAAAACTCGTAGGATAAAGACTAACTCTATGCTAAGCATGATATGTGAGGTGTGATGGGTGCAACCAGAATAAAAATATAAGTTCCATAAACTCGTTATTTATTTCCACGCACGCCAAGTTATTCATTCATGAAACCTTTTTCCAAATGTTCTTTTCTTTCACATTTATTCTCGATACCCGATTTTCATAAAAACCAAATCACATTTTTATTACCCAGTTTATCACAACAATCGTATCACAATAATGAATCGGCATCGGGCACAGTTTATAGAAACCCCTCCCTATTCCCCCAATAGGCTACGCGAAACCGTTGGGAATAGATAGCTCTATAACTCACCACGACGCACACCACATTTCGGGGGCTAACCCATGGCCATGTGGTCCCCATCTTGCGCAAGTTTTCGGTCTTTCACCACGGACCCGCCAGGCCAACTTAATTCATATCAATCCATACGGTTCATTAAAATCAAGTGCTCAATTGTCACATTTAATTTTTGAATGTAAACCTTCGCGGACTTTCACCGCAGGACCGCAACCCCTCATTATGCATATTCCACATTTCAAAATTTTCACTTTATCGTCAAAACAAATTATGTTCAAGTATTCAAATTTTCTTTCATATCTTATGCATCATGCATCGTGCATTATCACTTCATAACGTATCAACACGAGATTAAATTCAATAGTAATCATATTCTTTGAAAAGGAAGCACCCATCATATGTATGTACAAATACATTACAATCCCATTTATTCTTTCTCAAAAACTTGAAATTTTATGCAATAATCATGCCGAACTCCACTTCACATCCCAAACTCGCCAGAGTTTCGTTTATTATTATCATTCTTATTATTATTAATGTTATTATTCTTTTTCCTTTAAAAAAGAATCAAGCAACAAGTTTAAAATCTTTCAAAGGGGCCCAATCGAGGGTTTAATTAATGTAAAAGAGTATTCTAAAAAACTAGGGCCAAGGTACCCAAGATCCAAACCTTAAAATAAAATATCAAAAATTTTGAAAAAAGGTCCAGACCGCTCGAGCGGTGAGAAGACCGCTCGATCGATCTCTCACCTGCACCAAAGAACCGAGAGTATCAAAAGACTGCCCGATAGACCGCTCGAGCCAAAAAGTTTGTTTTTAACACCGAAAAGATTTTTAGTACCTTTCACCACATTTTTAGCACAAAAAAATAACCTTTAAAAAGGAAGAAAAGTCATTTCCAAAATCTCCCTCGAGCCACAAGTTTTTGTTTGAAGCAAAAACCAAGCAAAACCTTTAACTTTTAAAACTATTGTTAACCATTTCTTGAAAAATTCCAAAATTTTCTCAAACTTTTGGTCACATAAACCATGTTTTATCGAATAGTTCCAAATCTTTAAATTTAGCTAAAATACTAATATTAGTTCATAATTTACCAAATTTCTTTTCCCAAATAATAATTCAAAACTTCAATCCTCAACAAAACCCTTCAATGTAACAAACCAAAACTTCCCAAATTTTGTTCGCTTTCCACAAATTTCATACATCCTAAAGATCACATAGGATTCACACAACTCAATTTTCTCCAATTACCCGTACTCAAGTCTTAGTTTTATACATATAACACGCTAGGATTTTCTATAAAGAAACAAAATCAACACAAATCATAACCAAACCACAAGAGAGAGTCTAGATCCTACCTCAAGGACGTTCCACCACCAAGAATTGAACCTCTAGTGAGCTCCAAACCACCAAAACTCAATATGCACGTCTTGAAGGAGCTTCCAACAAACATTTACGCTCTCCCACGGTGGCTCGCGTATGGAAACGGCAAGATCTTGGCCTTTATGGACATGGAAACTCTCTAAGAACCTCCTAAGGCTAAACCCTAGATCACTCCTAAGCTTTAGAGATAGAGGAGAGAAGAGAGAATGAGCAAATTAACTGAAAAACTGAGATTTATAGTCTCTGTCCATCACAAATCGCTCGATCGGTCTCCACAATTGCATTTTTTACCCCACTTTGAACAAGCATATCTCCTTCATCCGGACTCCAAATAGGGTCGTTCTTGTGCTCAAACTGAGGCCCCGAACCCGACAGGCGAACTTAATTCATATCAATCCATACAGTTCATTAAAATCAAGTGCTCAATTGTCACATTTAATTTTTGAATGTAAACCTTCACGGGCTTTCACCGTATGACCGTAGCCTCTCATTATGCATATTTCACATTTCAAATTTTTCACTTTATCGTCAAAACAAATTCTGTTCAAGTATTCAAATTTTCTTTCATATCTTATGCATCATGCATCATCACTTCATAACGTATCAACACGAGATTAAATTCAATAGTAATCATATTCTTTGAAAATGAAGCACCCATCATATGTATGTACAAATACATTACAATCCCATTTATTCTTTTTCAAAAACTTGAAATTTTATGCAATAATCATACCGAACTTCACTTCACATCCCAAACTCGCCAGAGTTTCGTTTATTATTATCATTATTATTATTATTAATGTTATTATTTTTTTTCCTTTAAAAAAGAATCAAGCAACAAGTTTAAAATCTTTCAAAGGGACCCAATCGAGGGTTTAATTAATGGAAAAGAGTATTCTAAAAAACTAGGGCCAAGGTACCTAAGATCCAAACCTTAAAACAAAACATCAAAAATTTTGAAAAAAGGTCTATACTGCTCGAGTGGTGAGAAGATCGCTCGATCGGTCTCTCACATGCACCAAAGAACCGAGAGTATCAAAAGACCGCCCGATAAACCGCTCGGGCCAAAAAGTTTATTTTTAACACTGGAAAGATTTTTAGTACCTTTCACCACATTTTTAGCACAAAAAAATAACCTTTAAAAAGGAAGAAAAGTCATTTCCAAAATCTCCCTCGGGCCACAAGTGTATGTTTGAAGAAAAAATCAAGCAAAACCTTTAACTTTTAAAACTATTGTTAACCATTTTTTGAAAAATTCCAAAATTTTCTCAAACTTTTGGTTACATAAACCATGTTTTATCGAATAGCTCCAAATCTTTAAATTTAGCTAAAATACCAATATTAGTTCATAATTTACCAAATTGCTTTTCCCAAATAATAATTCAAAACTTCAATCCTCAACAAAACCCTTCAATGTAACAAACCCAAACTTTCCAATTTTGTTCGCTTTCCACAAATTTCATACATCCTAAATATCACATAGGATTCACACAACTCAATTTTCTCCAATTACCCATACTCAAGTCTTAATTTTATGCGTATAACGTGCTAGGATTTTCTATAAAAAAAAAACAAAATCAACACAAATTATAATCAAACCACAAGAGAGAGTCTAGATCCTACCTCAAGGACGTTCCACCATCAAGAATCGAACCTCTAGTGAGCTCCAATCCACCAAAACTCAATATGCACGTCTTGAAGAAGCTTCCAACGAACATTTACGCTCTTCCACGGTGGCTCGCGCATGGGACGTCCATAAGGCTAAACCCTAGATCACTCCTAAGCTTTAGAGAGAGAGGATAGAAGAGAGAATGAGTAAATTAATCCAAACACCGAGATTTATAGCCTCTGTCTGTCACAGACCGCTCGATCGGTCTCAGGATCGCTCGATCAGTCTCCGCAACTGTATTTTTTTCCCGACTTTGAACAAGCATATCTCCTTCATCCGGACTCCAAATAGGGTCGTTCTTGTACTCAAACTGAAGCCCCGAAAGTCCACTTTCCAATGGTTTAAACCTCATACGAGAATTCATTTTGTACAAAACGTTATGACCAAATTAGTGGAGGTATGTCACTTTTTTTTACACACTTTTCACACATTTTTATCCAAACATCCATTAGAACCTCATATTTTTCCTCTAAGATACCTTTCATGCGTACCCAAGCTCAAAACATCACCAAGCTCAAGTTTTCATTCTTACTCCCATCAACACTTAATCATTTCTAAAATAAAACGGGCCAGGGTCTCACAGTTATATCTTATGGTTTTCCAAATATAAACCTTATTTTCATAAACGGTTTTGGTGGGCTTTTGCGTGACCTTGGGGTTTGGGGCGTGACAATTTTGCGACCCGGGCTATTGCCTTCCCCCATTTGCAGTCGCAATGCCAATGCAAATATCCTTTTGCGACGGCAAGAGTATTATTTGCGACGGCAACGAGCTGACGCAAAACCCCCCCTTTTCTTGTAGTGTCCCTTTCAGATATAGAATTACTCTATCCAATTATTAGTGTTCTAAGACACCTGATGAGATAGAGAAGATGAAGGCGATTCGTTATGCTTTGACAGTAGAAAACCTCATGTATGTTATGCTTTGCACTAGACCCGAAATCTACTTTGCCGTTGGCATGGTTAACAGATATCAGTCTAACTCAGGGCAAGAGCATTGGACTGCGGTAAAAAATATAATCAAGTATTTGAAAAGGACTAAGGATTATATGTTGGTTTACTAGGAAGACAGTCTAGTACCTTTAGGGTACACAAACTTAAATTTTCAGTCAAACAAGGATTTTTATAAGTCTACCTCAGGATATGTGTGTTAATCTTAGGAGGTGGAGCTATAAGTTAAAGGAGTATCAAGTAGTCCCGTATTACTGATTCTACCATGGAGGCCGAGTACGTAGCAGCTTCTAAAATAGCTAAAGAGGCCGTTTGGCTCAAGAACTTCCTATTGGATTTTGATGTGGTCCATTCAGTTCAGTCGGCTATTACACTTTATTATGACAACAGTGGAGTGGTTGCAAACTCGAAGGAACCAAGAGTCCACAAAAAAGAAAATCACAGTGAGCATAAATATCACTTGATACGAGAAATTGTATAGAGAGGTAATTTTGCTATGACAAATATTGTATCAGGAGACAACCTTGCATATCCTTTTATAAAGAGCTTACTGGTTAAGACTTTTGATAGTCATGTAGAGAGCATGTGAGTTAGATATATGGCAATATAATTTTGAGTATAAGTGAGAGATTGTTAGAATTGGTATACTGAAAGTCATATTTTTAGTATTTTATTTTATTTTAATAAATTAATTTTTTATTTTATGAGAATCTTATTGAATAATATACGTATATTATTTCTTTTAATATTAAGCATGGATGCCCTTTATTTTATATAGTATTTAATCTGGTGTGTAGAGTACAAGTTACACACAAAATTAAATTTTAGGTTCTTGCAAAATAAAAGTTTTATGTTCATAGTTTAGATGATATGAACATACTATCGGTACGACTGTAGTACATAGTTTTAGTAGGCCTGTTTTGGTTACAGGAAATATTTAATAACGTCGTCTATTATTCTAACTATCTGTGCTAGTACATTTTGTGTGTATTGAACGGGACACATTGAGGTAATTAATTTTATAATGATTATATAAATTAATTAACACTCCAAGATTATTATAAATAGTACTTATACTCTTAATTCTGAAATAATTATTAATTTGTTATATTTAATATTTGCTATTTTGATTTATTAGATGGTGCGATCTTATGTGGGTTTATAATCCGAGTGAGTTGGATAGCGGTATTTTTTATATGGTGAATATTAACTCGTTCCGAATGATCGGGATTGATGATACACCTTAAGAAAGCTTATAAGTTTTTGACCGGGTCAAATTCTGCAGGTAGATTTGATTATTTGGCGGACAAATAAGTTAAACGGACGTACTTAAGGAATTAGAAGATACCGATTAAGTTAAATTGCTAGTAATTAAATTTAATTAGTGGGTATCGAGAATCTTAACGTGGAAAAAAATGTTAAGTATTTAATAACAGGAGCTCAATGCAAGATAGTCTTGAGATTGTGGGTTATAATGCAATTATAGTTATTTAGTAGTGTGAACTATAATTTAGCATTTTATAAAAATTGCAGAAATTGCTGTTAGTTTTCATAATTGCAGATACCGCTATGATGCTTGCTTAATTGCGAAAACCGTTGGATACGTATCTGTGTTCCACTATAAGTTTGATACATAATTACTCTACAGGTCCCTGCTGTAACCCTATAAATATGCGGGTAGGCTGAACCAGTTTCATAACTAATCTTTAAGATTAAAACTGTCATGGTTCTGTCGGTACGAGTTTTTGATAGATTATAACCCACACTATATTCGAAAATCACACAAGAGAATAATACATTAGAAGATCTGACATGAGTTTCAACTTAGAATAAAAAATGTAGTTGAAGATTTAACCGGTAAAAAGTATTCTTCTAAATTAATTTTGGTTGCATGGGTTTTAATTTTGATCGTCCGACGTCAAAAATTTTATCTGGAACCCGTTTCAGCGTTTGCCCGTTTAGCTAATTTTTTACTGAAAATCGTTTGCAAAAAACATGATCTGGCAGTTTTGCCTCCAACATTTTACATACTTAGTAGTTTCAAATTATTTTTTCTACAAATTCTAATGTTTATAAATTTCTAATATTTTCCATATTTTCCATTATAAAACTTTACTCATTGTATACTTATTTTATTGGAGTTCTTGAAGAGGAAGAGGCATTAAAATTATTGTTTTATTTAAATTTTAAAATAAAGTTACCATCCATAGCTTTGTATCTAAATAGTACTTCTGAACACTGGACATGTTTTCTTTTCCTTTTAACTTCTATCTTTGAGAAAATTGAATATCTTCCTATTGTATAATTTTTGGCTACAATGCATGATTTATGGCCTCTGTTGTATAAAAGTTGTTCTTTCACTTGTGGCTATGAAGACTATTAGTCATATTTTAATTCATCAACTTATAATAATTTATTTTTCTTAAAACTTATCCCATGAGTGACTAAAAATTTCATGAGCATCTCTTATATCAATAATAAAGTTTAGGATTGCATTAAAGAAAATAATTTATTTGTCCGTGTCTACCTGCACAATTCCAAGTAAAATTTGTTGAAAACTTTTAATTCTATCATTTCTTAGAACACATAAAAGTGAACTTGCTAAATTTTCTTGTCTTAGAATTTTATGACTATTTCTACTGCTCCTATGTGAATATAGTTATAACATTTTTTGTGATCTTTTAGCATTTGTTTGTGAGATAAGAGTAAAATATCAATTTCTTCGTTGATTACTGAATGAGTTACCTCAATTTTTTGAATCGATTGTAGGCATTCATTTTTTGTAGAGTTGTTTGAACTCAAATTCTGAAATTTTACAATCCCTAACTTTAATTGTGAGCACTTTAAGCTTTATTTCTTCGAAAATTCCAATATCTATTTTTTAGAGTGATCTTTCTTATATTGTTATCATTTTAATTTGACAGATGGGGAATTAAAATTTCTAAATCCATGGGTCAATGATAAAAAATCATCTACTATCTTTTTTTTTATACCTATTTCTCAAAGTTTTGATTCAAGTGCTTTAACATGTTTTTTATTATTGAGAAATTTAATTGATTTATTTAACTTTTTCTAATCTTTTCTAAAATTTTCTAAATTTAGAGCAACACGTGTTAACATATTTTGATTTTTTTAAGACATGGCTATCCTCAATTAAATTTGGTCTTAATTTTTTTTTGTGGGTTTTTAGTAGTTTGTCCAATTTTTTGTTCTGATTACATTAATCTAGATGCTTCACTATTTTCTTAATTAATAAAATCAAATATTCTGCACAACCAATTTAAAACTAAAACTAATTGAAATAAAAGTAAAAAATTAAACAAGGAGACTAGCCAAAAAAATAAATAAGAAGAAACTTAACAATAAAAATTAGTTGAATAGATTAATAACTAGCAATAGAAATAAAGTTCTAACATTAAAATATAATTATGAATAAGTTAAATCATAAATAAATGAACTAAGATTGCAAAAACAATTTGTCCCCCGCCCTCTCACCAAAAATCAAAACCCAAAACGCTCCGAAACAGCTTAATCCCTTGAACCCTCTCTTGCCCGTACCTCTCTACCGAGTCGTAGTAACCTTAATTGTTCAAGTTTATCATATATCGATATATACATACATGTGCCGGCCATGGAGTGAGCAGCAAATTTGGGTCGGGGCGGAGCTGCTGTTGGTGCAGGTGTTGAGATGCAGATTGCAAGACGTCTTCCTTTCCCTTCTGAGAACTCCGCCAATCGTCTTACTCACCCTAAACGAGGTTTTCCTTGAATCCTTTCGACCTTAATCTGCGATTTTGCTTTTTGGTTGTGTTTTATCATCATCATCATCATCATCATCGATCATCATCTTCCCGTACTTAGATTTTATGTTGAGAATTTCTAGTTACATTTTCATAAATGTGTAATGTGTGTATCTTTTCTTTGTTCTAGGTCACAAAATAAATGGCCTGCGTCACTGAACTTGTTACTTTCTATTAGTGTGGTTTCTAAACTTAGAACTTTTCAAGCCAATCGTGATTTGGTTGAGTATTGGTGGGTTTGCCATGAGACAATTCATTGCATGAAAAATTGAGGACACTCATCCCACACATATCCATGGCATGCCTAGCTAGAAGCACGAGGAATGAACGAGGTAGTTTAGTTACTTGGATTTTGTTACAAACGCTATAGTAGAACTCACCTCTTAAAATTGGCTTACAATGGGAGGGAACTGAATGGTTTATATACACATGGAAAGCCCTTTATTTAATCGACATGGGACAAGATTGTAGCTTACCACCACACTTCTCGATGCCACAAGTGAAAGTGTGCAGGTTTTTCCTAGTTTGGAAAGCAACATTAACCTCTACGTTAAGCCATGTTATGAGGGTCTAGCCAACCCAGCTCTTGTCCAGTAAGTCTAAGCAACATCAACCTTTGGGTTAAGCCATGTTATGCAGGTCTAGCAACCTAGTTCTTGTTTAGTAAGTTGGACTTCGATTGTAAGTTCTGGTAATCTTGAATGGGGTACAAACTTTCCGAAGAAACTAGCAAAAGTAGATCCCTCTAAAAAACGATAGGGTTTCCAAAGGCTAGCGTTCAGGAGGAAGAACTTAGAACTGCTACTCCATTAAAAGTTTGAAGGTTGCATCGACGACAAGACGACGATCGTTAATTTACTCAAAGACGGAGGCATGACATTGGGGTGATTCCTCACCAATCCTACTGCCGGAAGGATGATGGGATGATCAAAGATGATATAACATATACTTCGGCAATTGACGTCTCGACAGCTTAATCTATCGACACTAACCAAATGGTAGCCCTTTTTCTTTTGGCGGTTTCATTCATCTATCAGTATTCGACAACTAAATTGCCCTAATCCAGCCTATAGGTCAGTTATTTCGTGACTTCGACTACAGAGTAATAATTCATTTGATTCCATACTCGAGTAGATTGCACTCAACCCCATACTTGGTATGGTGGTTGTTTTAATACCAAATGTTACAAACTCTTGGGTAAAATTCACCCTTGAAAATTGTCTTACAAGAGAGGGCGCCCAATGACTTATATTGTCACGACCTATTTTTATATATGGCATCCGTGACCGGCCAGTGAGTCAAAACCCACAAAAAGCCTCTTTTTTTCTTTATTTTTCATTCCTTATTTTGATATTTGCCGACTAAATTTTTTTTTCCCCATTTTTCTTTTTAAATGATCTCATTCAAGTCATTCCAAATTTGAAAACCAAAGTAACTTATTCATTGAAAGAAATTATTTTTCAATAAACATTCTCAGTAAGTCATTTCAAAAGCCCTAGAGCTTCTAACAGTGCATTCGACTTTCAGACATTATAACTAAATACAAGAATTGAAATGCAATACAGAAATTGAAATGAACTCTAAACTTTCTTTTTTTCGGCCACCACTTTCTTCATTCCATCATGCGTCATCTGAAATGTTTCAACGTTCATTAGCACAGCTAGTGCGAATTCAATAATATCTGAACTATTAATTATTACACAGTGTTAGAATGATATATATCAAACGGTTTGTCAGAATTTAGTAGGGAGCGACCCCACATTTAATACAGTGGACATGATCATTCCTTAAGTCACCTGGCCGTGACTCCACCCTTATTACCTCACCTCGCTGGTACGATTAAGTCCCCCAGTGGTCAGGACGCTGTTTAACCCATCATTCTTTCATTTATTTATATCATTCATTCATCATTTCTGTTCATTCATATCATTTCGTTCATTCATTCATCATTTCCAACATTCACGTGAAATAAAAATTAATTCAGATATCAAAGACTCACCTGTTCTAGCAGAATTTGATTTCAACTGTTTCAGAACTCCAAATCTAGTAACATGTTAAAACTACAATTAGATAGCATTCCACATTTCGACTATTCTATTTTTTATAACTCTATATGTATTCTTATTAGATCTTTATTATTTTAAAGTATTTAATAAAAATTTCAATTATTAAAA
>JAOTRH010083758.1:0-49376 GCA_034768845.1 Heliamphora exappendiculata | reverse complement strand
GGGGCAATAAATGCCAAAAATCCAACCGTTGAGATCTGTCGTATTTTGAATTTCCGTCTTTAGGGTCGACACAAATAACTTTAGTGTCGACACAAAGTGTCTACGGCAGAGTTCTTCAAGTGGTTGGGTCGACACGAATCTTCTGAGGGGTCGACACAAATTCTGCACTTTTTCTTCCAATGTTATGGGGTCGACACAAATGAATCTGGTGTCGACTCGTTTGAAATTTCAGCATCCGCAGGAACAACTTTGTGTCGACTCAATTTGTCTCTGGTGTCGACAATACATTTCTGCAGGGAGTCTCGGTACTTTTGTGTCGACACAAATGTGCTTTGGGGTCGACACTAAAATTGTACAGTCAGCTTCGGTAGTTTTGTGTCGACACAAATCTCCTTGGGGTCGACACCAAAATTCTGCAGGCAGGCTCGGGACTTTTGGATCGACGCGATTTGTCTTGGGGTCGACACCAAAAATCTGCATGAGGTCTCGGTTGTTTTGTGTCGACACAATTTCCATTTGTGTTGACCCAAACTTCTGAAAACCAAAAGTGATGATCACTTTTGTGTCGACACAAATCTTATTTGTGTCGACTCAAAAAAGAGTCCTGGGCACTTCAGCACTTTTGTGTTGACACAAAACTAGTTTGTGTCGGCACTAACTTTTTGGTACTTGAAGATCAACTTAAAAAATAGTTAAGGTATCAAATCATTTGATCAATGGGTATTAACACACTTGATAAGCTTCAAGTATACTTTGCCTTAAAAGTATTTTGCTTAATTTTCAATTAAGATCAATACAAAAATATTCTAATTAAAGAATGCTTATGTGTTTGAACTTTTTGAGATAAAAGTCATTTCTTTTTTGGCTAAGGTGTCAACTTTGATTGTTCAAAATGTATTAACACTTTTATTTTAAAAATATAAAATATTATCATTTTAAATTCATTTATTCTTAGAAAAATAATTATAAAAATTATCAAAATCAAATTAAAAAGCTCTTGGACTAACAGATAGTATGCCCTGGAGAAGAAGGGTTGAGCTCATCCTATAGCAAGGGAGGTTGCGCAACTGTTACTTGCCTTTCTACCCTCATGAATGGCAAGACATTGGCTTCGGGCACCTCGACGGGGTTAGAAGCAACAGTGGTAATCTGAACACCTGAGGTGTTCAATCTGATGAAACTCTAGTACGTAGAGACGTACTTTAACAATATGGGCAGCTCGGCCCAAGTTTCTTTGTTCGGGAAGATCTTTGTAAGCCCAAACCTTCTGTAAATCTTCGAGATGTACACCAGGAAGAGGGCCCCGAGTTTTATTGTTGGCAAACTCACCTATGAAAAAGACAAGCCAGTAAGCATAGAAATGTGAATAAGCTACTAAGGCAAAGAAACAAACAGTTGGTGATGAAATTACTGGGGCTAAGACCGTCTTTTAGGGGATTGTGAAGATGTCATTCTCTTCACCTGAATCGAACTCAAAGTTCCCGGTAACATAGAAAAAATCATCGTCGATGTCCTTACTTGAGTCTAGTAATTCTATCACTAATTTCTCAGTAGCCCTCTTTGCTTTAAGATAATATGAACCAGTGGAATGGGCGACCATGTTGTAACAATACACGATGTCCCAGATACTAAGATTGGTACTCAGAATTCGATTTAGTTCAACAATACCCATCACCACCTTGAACACATTGGAGGAAACTTGCATTGGGCTCACCCTGTAATGCCAAAGAACCTGGTGAATGAGAGGATGGGGTGGACACGAAACTCCCCCCTCCACTATTGTAACCAGTGGAAGGGCAAGCTTTTCCATGTTCCCTTCACGGGGATCTCCAACATTGGCCAGGGTAAGCCCAACGTCGTTGGGAATCAGATACCAATGGTGAACGGCTTGCATTGCCTTCGGTGTTGCTACCAGTTTCTTGAGTTTGCCCATTTTTAAGGTTCTAGTAAAAAAGTGGAGGAAAGAAGATGAAAAAGAGCAGGCAAAAGGCGTCTTAAAGCACGAAAGAAAATGGTGTGAAAAAGGGAAAAAAACACTTAACAAACTTACCAGAATCTAGAAATCTTCACCAGAGCTCTGGTTCGATCGTCGAAAGATACAGGGAGTGCACGGGGAGGAACTACAAAACCAATGGTGGAAAAAGAGGAAAATGGCGGTTTGATGGGTTTTTATACCCATCGTTTCAAACGACAAATGCATTTAATGCGTCGTACATTTGAAATGACGTCTTGGATTACCAAGGCGACACATTCCCCCTCAGGTGCCAGTCAAAATCGGCCACGTCATCATTTGAAGGCTTGAGAATGAGCTGTCAATCATTATGGGATGCCAAGGGGCTTAAATGCCCGAACTACTACCCGAAGCACCAAATGAAAACCTCTAAACAAGAGAGCACCTCCTGTAATATCAACACTGAACATAGGTCCGAACACATGCCCCAAACAAATTTAGCTCTGGAGAAGATGCCTGATGAACAAGAAGAAAAGCAAAAAACTCTCACTTCCCTCTAAGCTCTCCGACAAGAAAAAACCAGAGCTGGGGAACAATTGAGGGTGGATAAAACTACGAGCTTAAAGTCCAGCCCAAAGAAAGCTGGATCAAACTTGCCTCGAATGGCCGACCGACTAACAGTTCGGCCCATGATGAGTTTGGACCACCCCAAAAAGGGGCAGCCTACAATGCTTATAACTAAACCAGCCCCAGGCAAAAAAATAACTTATGAAAATCCTATCCCCGGTACAGCAGTTCGGTAACGCAAAATCAAGGCATCCTAAAGCAATAAGAATTACTTTAGGATAAGGCATAATCTCTTGTAGGCTAGAGATTAAAAATGAGAGGTAGAGTTCCAAGAGGGACTCAGCCTCCTTGGTTTTCAACCCCTATATAAAGGAAGGCACTCCATATCCCCAGGTATGCAATTCCAACTCAAGTTCTTGATTAGAAACCTCTTAGAGAGAAATCTAACTTGAATGTCAGAGTACTTCCCAATCAAACCAGGCCGAAAAGCACTAACAGAGTTCTTTATCTTGCAGGAATTCGGCAACAGCGCCAGCAGCCTCTAGTGAGTTCGGCAACTAGGAGTTCAGCTCATACTCAGTTTAGGTTCACCATATTTGAACTAATCAAATTGGTTCTTGTTGTGCCGTCTAATTTACAACGCACACATTACTCATTAAAACTTACACGCTAATTCTGATCAAGACTGTGACTAACCAAGATCTCTAAAAGGCATCTAGGCCTTTCTTAGATCTGCGAGATGACGCAACTTTTTCCTGAGGTAGCTGACTAGAGACTGATCAAATCATTCTTGATAAGCTATCGTGCACTACCACAGAAGGATAGCCCTATTCTTTTTGGGTTGGGCCTCTAATGGACTTGGGCCTAAACTCCAACCCCATTAGTGGCCCTCTATTTTTGATTAATATGTCCTAAAGAACGCTGTGAGGAAGAAACATGCAAAGGCTCATTTTATTTCTGTGATCATTCTTAGCAATCGAACATTTTGTCCCCTATAGAATCGTTGGCCTAATAGTTGTCCTATAAATTTTTTCTTTTAATCTACTTATCGATCATGTGAAAAGCCGAAAACCCCTCCACTTAAGTCATCCAATTTTGATTATATAGATTACATCATTTGCAATCTCTTTATCTTTTTTCATAATCGAACTTAGATCATGAAAATATTCACACTTAGGTATCTCTTAATTTTAAATTTTTACCTCTCAACAATTTATACTCATATTACTACTAAAATTATATTTCATGTATTCAGTTTTATTTCTACTTACTTGAAACTATTTTGACTGCAAAGCTTCTCTCCCCATATTTCTAACTTAGCATTAACTCAACTTGTCGTCTCATTTATTAAGATAATATCATTAATGAACAATATACAGTATGAAACATCATTCTAATTATGTTTAATAAGTCAATCCATATCTAAGGTAAAAAGATAAGAACTCAAAATCCGATCTTTGGTGTAATCTTATTGTAATCGAAAATTCATTTTGTTTTTCTGCAGGTCATTTAATTGTCGTGATAATTTCATCATACATATCTTTTATCACATCAATGTATTCTTTTGTCACTCTTTTTTTTTTTCAACGCCCACCATATATTATCTTTAGGCATTCTATCATAGGCCTTTTTAAAATCTATATATATAAATTATATGAGGATTTCTCTTTTTTTTATAACTTTTCTACCAATTCAGTAGGTGAACGATTTGCATAGTTGATCTATTAAGTACAAAGCAAAAAAAATTATGTGATACTGCTATTGTTAATCTTAGACGACATTCAATTACTATTTCTCATAATTTCATCGCATAACTCATCAACTTAATATTTCTATAATTATTATAATTTTGAATAGTTCTTTTATTTTTATATAGATGTACTAGAATACTCTTTCTTTACTCTTTATGCATTTTTTAATCATTATAATTTTATTAAATAACATTGTTAATCAAAATAGTCTATTTTTTCTAAGCATTTTCACACCTCGTCATGAATACTATGTGTCCTAAAAACTTATCCAATTTCATTCTCTATAATTATTTTTACTAAATAACTATTCTAAATGACAAATACCCATTGTCTTTTATATATATATATATATATATATCATTTCATATTCAACATAGATCTTATTTAATAGATGCAAACGAGTAATTTTTAAATATATAATTTTTATAAAATAGATAAAAGTTAATCCCAAAAATTATAACATTTTGAACTAAGTTATTATCAAAGTTAGTGAATCGTATATATGGTAAGTAGAAGACCAAAAAAAAAAACAATAAGCAAAAGGGTTATAAGCATTAGAGTTGTCCAAAAATTAAGTAGTTTTTATTTTAAATTAAAATATTTTAAGCATGATTTAAAGTCACTTACTAAATAAGAATGGGAAGTACCATTGTCTTCAATTTTAAAATGACATTATGACAAACAAACTCACAAGAAAAAAGCTACAGGTTTGTGAACTCAATTAGGCCTAAAGGGCCTGTTTGATGTTGGTTATAAAGTGTTAGATAATTATAAAGTGTTAGATTGGATAATTAATTCTGTGAGCCCACCAATATTCTGTTTGGTGATGGATTTGTGAGTTGGATTAATAGCTTGGCTGGACTATGAAACCTAAGCAATGGAAGGATTAGTAATATCATCCCAAGATTAGAAACTAAATTACTATATTGCCCTTCTAAGAGCCAGCTCTCACTTTCTTCATATTTTCTTTTCTCTCTCTCTTTTCCTACAAGCATTAATTAACGAATTATGCATGGTTTCATTAACAAGACCTTTTTTTTGTAGAATGGTGGAACAAGCATTGCTTATTCATTATGGATTGACGAATTATGCATGGTTTCATTTACATTATCGAACAAGCATTTGTTGGCCAATTTTTAACTAATATTATTACAAACATTAGATGCAAGCATAGATAGTGTTAGTTTACTTAGCTTCAATGAATTTGTTTTATTATCAAATTAATGGAGAATAAAATTGAAAAATAATAAATATCCAACCTTATATGTGCAAATCGAACAAGTTATGGTTGAGTCCATTATCTAATTATAACATAAACCAAACATGCGAATATGCTTGTGTTTGGACAAATTTTTTTTTGTAAAAATATATAAAAAAAAAAGCTAACTAAGGTCAAACAAATAAAATTTTTAAGAGATTTTTAAAAAAAAAACTTTTCAAAAAAGTGAAGCCAAATATAAGCTATCTAATCATACCTCATTACTAATCTGACTGTATTTACAATTCTTTTATTAATCTCACCTCATTGTTAATTCTACTATTTATGTACGATTATCATACAAGGCCAAATATAAATTGATGCGGATTGCTATTACGAGTGACTTGGTTTGCGTTTGGTTTAATTTCTTTATATGTTTTTTCGTGTTTATAATAAATTTTTAAACATTATTTCAAATGACGATCATATTATAAGGAACCCAAAAAGTGAAACAAAATTTTTACTAAGAAATAATAAGAACAGTCCATATGAGTGAAAAATGCCAAATGGATTTTAGTGAGTTTTTTTTTTTACTTATCTTTTTTCCACTTAATCAAAAACCAACATACTTTATAAATTTCTCTTGTAACGAGATATATAAAAAGAAAAAAAAATTGAACTAAAAAATCAAAAAAATGGAAAAGCACATAAAAATGCCTAGACGAACATGGGGTTACCCAAGATTATTGGACTGATTATATCAATGGGCTGGGCTAATTTGCGTTGTATTGTTACAGAACCCATGACCCAAAATAATAATGCAAAAATACCATGATAGTTTATTGGATAGTATCAGTGCCGGGTTGTGAGACTCCATTTCGTTTCTTTTTCGTTTTACACAACCCCATTTTGTTTCTTTTTCGTTTTATATATTCAACGTGTTTATTTATGCTTATGTGTCGTAGAACAACATGTATATATGTATTTTACGCTTGTTCGAGCTTAGAAATACATGTTTGGTTGGATCCCGGGGGCCGTTGGGCGTTGTGGCGCGTTTTTAAAAAAAAAGGAAGATATATTTTTATGGCCTATAAATATCTAACTTTTAGATATTTGTAGAGATATTTTGAAAAATTTGAAGGCTAAGTTTCTTTTTCTCAAACCAAAACATCTGCCTTCTCTCTTGATTTTCTTGGAGCCCGAGTTTTATTTTTGGCGATCGATTAGCGGATCCTTACTATCTACACCGAGGGTTACGCGTTCATCCGTACGAAATTTTATTTTGGCGAAGTTCGTCTTTTCACGTGGTTTGAGGCGTTGAGTTTTTTACTCACCGAGGTAAGATTCTAGACTCTTATGTCTTAAATGGATGCTACGCGCAATTATATGTGTTTTTACCATGTAAAATGCATGAAAAGTTGGTTTATGTTTCGAAAAAATTGAATTTTAGTTCCAAATCGCTTTTAGTTGATTTCGTTGAATGAAAGGGGGTTTTGAGGCTTTCTTCTCGGTGTATCTTTGTTGTTTTGGGTTTGTGTATGCCCGGGGGTTGAAAACAGAATGTTTGGCTGGTTTAATTTGGGCTGAGAAACTTTTTTCGGCATTAGGGTTTGCTTTCTGCCATCGCCAGTCGCCTGTTATGAAATTTAAAATTTTTGGATTTTTGTGTCGACATCTTTTCTGTTTGTGTCGACGCTTTGCTGTTTGTGTCGACACTTTTTCTATTAGTGTCAACCCTTCTTCCTTCTGTTGGTGTTGAGCATTTTATTGCTGTTGCATTGAATCTCTCGGCTCTTTTATGTCGGCACTTTTTCTGTTTGTATTGACACCTTTACTGTTTGTGTTGACACCTCTGTTGTAAGTGTCGACACCTTCGCTGTTTGTGTCGACACCTCTGCTGTTTGTATCGACACCTTTTCTATTTGTGTTGACACTTTTTCTGTTGATGTCGACCCTTTTTTTCTTTGGGTGAAAAGAAGAGTTTTGAAATCGGGGTGAGTTCTATGAGTCTGTGGTTTCCTAGAATGTGATAATTGTCCGTAGATTTCAAAAAAGAGGTTTGAAAACGGGGGAATTTGTGAAAATCTTAAAAACTGTATGTTTGGAGGTTTGAGTTTAGATTTAGAGGTGTCACTAAGATATGAAACCATTTTATGGTTATGAGAACGATATGATGATATGTATGTAGATATTCAGTACATAACTTTGTGCATACTTTTATATATTGAATGATACAAATTTTTGCACATTAGGGCATGTGACTGCCTTGCGGTGAAAGACCGCTAAGAATTGGTTATTTGCATATTAGGGCAAGTGATTGTCCCGCGGTGAAAGACCGCAAAGAGCTTGGTGATTGGGTTAGTATTATCTCGTGGTGAAAGACCATGAAAGAGTACGACATGCATATGACCTTGTTGTATATGCTTACTGTGTTGTTGGATTGAGCATTGTTAGTATCCTGCTTTATTACATCATAGTCTATTCTTATTCGACTTCGGCTCACGTAGTGGGATTTGTTAAAACATTTTTCAGGTGTTGATGATCACGTGGAGTTGATCTAGAGGTGCTGTGGTGGTGAAAGACTTGTATAGTTTTTCTTTTTGTTATAGAAACATGTATCCATACATATGTTGTCTGTTTATGTAGGCATGTTTTGTACGCCTTGAGGCGAGATATATTATGCATGTATGTTGTTAGAGAGAATAACTTTGGGCACTTTTTTAATTCCAAAGTTGTATTATTTTTCGATGATTGTGTTACCAGTAAAACCCTTTTTTATATATCAATGGTAGTTCGGTGGGCTTTTTGCGTGACCCTGGTTTTTGTGGCGTGACAACTTGATATCAGAGCTCTCGGTTCGAATACCTAAGAGCCATGGGAAAATGGTGCGTCATTTGGTGAGAATGATTGCGTATGCTTCCTTGCATATGTTTGAGCATTTTTATGACATGCTGATAGCCTATTAAGCATTATAGTTGGTGTATACGTGAGTATAGAGGTTGAATCTTGGGATAGATTAGTCTTGCCTTAGGGCGTTTGCATTAACAAATTTAGAATGGAAGCTAAGTTAGAAACGTGTTTGGCCGACGTGTTTTCTAGCATGGAATCTGAATAGGTTAACCAAATTAACGCGTCCGTCTTGTTGGCTCTTCTCGGTATGTGAGCTGTGTTTACATAATTTTAAGTGGCTATGTGTTAGCATATTTATGTGTGTTATGTTTTTATGTTAGTAATCACACGTTGTAGGAAAGCTTATCTGGTTATATTACCTTTGTATAGAATTATGTCCACGCCGGGAGGACGGGGACGGGGTCGAGGTCGTGGCCGAGGCTGTGCGTATGTCTAGATTTCGGAAGAAGGGGACATTCATACCCCGCAAGAGCAGATGGGCCGTGTTGACATCATGCAAGAAATGCTTGCTACAACAAGAGCAATGACTGAGGCAACTAGGGCTGGAGTGAGGGCTCCTGAGCCAAGGGCCTCTGTGCAATGAGGCAATTTCGACAGTTGGATCCTCCAACCTTTTCTGGGGAGTCGGACCCCCAAGTGGCTACCGATTGGTTAGAAGTAACCACGATAATCTTGGATACCCTGGAGATCGAGGAGGAAGTCTTGCGCGTGAAGTTAGCGGCGTTCCAACTTCGGGAGGATGCGAGGGAATGGTGGAAGTTTGCTAAAACCACGGTGGATGGAACGTGGGCCGCTTTTGCTAGGGAATTTTTGGAGAAATACTTCCCGGGTTCTTCCAGAGATACATACCAGGAGAAATTTCTCTCCCTTGTTCAGGGGAACCTTACTGTGGTCTAATATGAGGCCAAGTTCGCGAATTTGTCACGGTTTGCATCTGAAATGGTGTCAATAGAGGAGTTGCGCACCAAAAGGTTTGAAAGGGGCCTTCGACCTGCGATCAAGGATAGGACCGCAACGCTAGGTTTTCAAGTTTACATTGAGGCTGTGGAAGCCGATATCCGAGTAGAGAACTCGATGGCAAAGAGCCGTAGGGCTAGGGAGAGTAGGGGCCAGTAGGGCAGTGGAGATGCACCGTTTCAGGGACACGGGAAGAAGCGCTAGTGGTCGTCTGGCCAGAGTTCTCGTTTAGTGGGATCGTATCAGCCACAATTTTCTACACCTACACCTTCAGTGGCCTTGACGGGAAGGCCGGAGCAAAAAGAGATCAACTGTTATGGGTGCGGATAGCCCGGACACCGAGTGACGAGCTGTCCACAAAAGGGACAATTTCGAGTTTGGCACCTATTTAGTCTCAAGGGAGAGAGCCCCCAGTATGTAAAGGGACAATTTCGAGTTTGGCACCTATTCAGTCTCAAGGGAGAGAGCCCCCAGTATGTTTTGGGTGCAGCCAGTTTGGGCACATTCGTAGATACTGTCCCCGAGGAGGAAGTGTTCAGAGTGCGACAGGAGCGCCAACTGTTTCGTCAGCACAGAGACTCTCAACAACCTAGGGCTAAGATGTCTAGGTTTGCAGAATGAGGTACCTCAGCACCGTCTATGAGGCAGTCGACGGCCCAGGGTTGTAGTGGCAGGCCAGAGCACCACAGGGCAGAACATATGTTCTTGCTTATCCCAGTGCTTTTAAAGCACCAATTATACCCGATACTACAGCTACTCCATCCATGATCAAAGGTACTTTCTTAGTGTATAGTTCGTGGGCCAGTGTTCTTATCGACACGGGAGCATTACATTCTTTTATTTTTTCTATTTTGCATCTGCATTGGGGTTAGAGACAAACTCGTTAGGTTGTGCTTTGAGCATAGAGACCACAGTTAGTGGGAATGTGGTGTTGAGTTGAGTTTGTAGATCTTGCGAGTTGGGGGTCATCGGTCATTGTATAGAGCTTGATTTTATCATGCTAGACATGACTACGTTTGATGTCATCCTAGGGATGGACTGGCTGACCACCTACCGTGCCTTTATTGATTGCGATCGACGGAGGGTATCGATTTGTACGCCTAAAGGTGACTGCTTTTGTTTTGTGGGTGATCGGGATGAGGGCTTGGTGTCCATACCCGGTGTTGCTCAAAAGCGAGGGAATCTAGGGTTTCTCTTCTCTGTTAACATCTTGGATGAGACGGTTGGGATTCGAGGGGAGTTACCCCTCGTGGTTTGTGATTACCTAGATGTCTTTCTTGACGAGCTATTCGAGTTGCCTCCAAACCGTGATGTGGAGTTCTATATTGATCTAGTTCCTAGAACTACTCCCATTTCTATGCCATCTTATCGCTTTGCACCAGCTGAGTTACAAAAACTCAAGGTACAGCTTCAAGAGTTGCTTGACAAAGGGTTTGTATGGCCGAGTACGTCACTGTGGGGAGCTTCAGCTTTTTTTGCGAAGAAGAAAGATGGGTCCTTGAGACTGTGCATAGACTATAGGAAGCGGAATCAGGTAACGATGAAGAACAAGTATCCTATGCTGAGGATTAATGACTTGTTTGATCAGTCGAAGGGGTCGAGCTGCTTCTTGAAGATTGACTTGAGGTCAGGGTACCATCAGCTGAGGATTAGGGACAAGAACATAGCGAAAATCATCTTTCGGACTCGTTATGGTTACTATGAGTTTCTGGTTATGCCGTTCGGTTTGACGAATGCTCCTGCGATGTTTATGGGTTTGATGAACCGTATCTTCCACCCGTATTTAGACAGCTTTGTAGTTGTGTTCGTGGATGATATTCTTATCTATTAACCCACGAAGGAGATGCATGAAGAGCATCTACGTGTTGTCCTATAGCTTCTGAGAGAGCATCACTTATATGCAAAGTTCGAGAAATACGAGTTTTGGATGTCAGATGTGAGATTTCTTGGACACGTGATGTCGAAAGATGGGGTATCAGTGGATTCTTCGAAGACTGATGTCGTGATGGATTGGGAGCGATCGAAGAATGACTTTGAGATCCGTAATTTTTTGAGTTTCGTAGGCTACTATCAGTGGTTCGTGGAGAATTTTTCTAGACTTCCAGCACCGATGACGCGTCTTACGCAGAATGGAGTTATGTTCATGTGGAATGAACCTTGTGAGTTGGCTATCTAAGAGTTGAAGTGGAGATTGACCAGTGCCCCAGTGTTGATTATTCATGAGCGAGGTTTAGGTTACACAGTGTATTGTGACACATCACATGATGGTCTGGGTTGCGTTTTGATGCAAGGAGGTAAGACTGTGGCTTACGGGTCTCGACAGTTGAAGACCATGAGAAGAACTATCCAACACACGATCTGGAGTTAGCAGCTGTGGTCTTTGCTTTGAAGACATGGCGACACAATCTTTATGGTGATTACTTCGAGGTTTTCTTTGATCATAAGAGCTTAAAATACTTATTTTTACAAAAAGACTTGAATTTACGCCAATGACGATCAATGGAGTTATTGGAAGACTATGATTTTAACTTACAGTACCACCCGAGAAAGGCCAATGTTGTGGCCGACGCTCTTAGTAGGAGATCTCATGGTACATTAGCTTCCATGGCTATGCGAGAGTGGGTATGCTTGGAGACGTTGGTGAGTTTGATCTGTGTCTCAGGGAGACAAGGAAGGGCGCGAACTTATTTTCAGTGGCTTCATAGCCTGCATTGGTTACACGCGTGCTAGAGGCTCAACAGACAGATCTGGAGGCTCAGATGATATGGGATCGGATGGCTAGTGGGAAGGACATTGTGGGATGGGTTATGAGTTCGTATCAAAGTTTGAGATTGACTGGGAGATTATTTGTACCAGAGTTGTGTCGTACCGAGGTACTACATGATTTTCATCATTCACGTCTTACAGTGCATCTAGGAGGCACAAAGATGTGTCACGATCTGCGCCGTCAGTTCTGGTGGACAGGAATGAAGAGGGACGTGATCCGATTTGTGACTTAGTGCCTTACTTGTCAGCAGGTAAAGGTGGAACACCAGAGACCGAGAAGATTGTTATAGACATTGTCAATATTTGAGTGGAAGTGGGAGAATGTCACGATGGATTTTGTATAAGGACTTCCTCGATCGCCGATGGGACACAATGCTGTTTGGGTTGTGGTTGATAAATTGACGACGTCCGCACACTTTCTTCCCATTCGTGAGAAGGATTCAGTGGACAGACTGGGTAGGTTGTATGTTCGTGAGATAGTCTGGCTACACGGAGTACCTGTCACTATTGTTTCTGATCGAAACCCGCGCTTTACATCTCGCTTTTGGCAGAGTCTTCAGGTGGCTTTGGGGACGAGCTTGACCTTCAGCACAGCTTTTCACCCACAGATAGATGGTCAATCTGAGAGGACCATACAGATTTTAGAGGACATGTTGAGAGCTTTTGTACTTGATTTTTGAGGTTCTTGGAAAGATCATCTACCGTTGGCAGAGTTTGCATACAATAACAGTAATTAGTCCAGTATTGGCATGGCACTGCATGAGGCTTTGTATGGTAGGCTGTGTAGGTCGCCTGTGTGTTGGGCAGATGTGGGAGAGACCACAATTTTGGGACCTCACTTGGTGCGGGAGACGACAGAGAAGATCGTTGTGATTCGATAACGTTTAGTGACCGTTCAAAATTGCCAGAAAAGCTATGCTGATCAGAAAAGGAAACCATTGGAGTTTGCAGTAGAAGACCATGTATTTTTGAAAGTCTCGCCACATAGAGGTTTGATGAGGTCTAGGCGTAGCAAGAAGCTATCACCGCGTTTCATTAGACTATTTGAGATCCTTAACATGATTGAGGAGGTAGCATACCGTCTGGCTTTACTACCTCAGTTGGCGTCTGTGCACAAAGTGTTTCACGTTTTCATGCTTCGAAAGTATGATCCTGACCCACTACATGTTCTGGATTGGGCTGAGTTGTAGGTAGATGAGGATGTTACATATATGGAGCGGCCTGTGAAGATTCTGGACACGAAGGAGCAAGTGTTGAGGGGCAGGACCATTATTTATGTCAAGGTCCATTGGTTTCATCACGAGCTTGTGGAAGCGACTTGGGAGCTTGAATCTGGGGTTCGTGCCAGATACCCAGAGTTGCTTGCCTTGTAACCTTGTAATAAATTTCAGAGGCAAAATTCCTTAAGGGGGGAAGAGTTACGAGACCCAATTTTGTTTCTTTTTCGTTTTATATATTCGACGTGTTTATTTGTGCTTATGTGTCATAGAACATAATGTATATATGTGTTTTACGCTTGTTAAGGCTTAGAAATGCATGTTGAGTTTGATCCCAGGGGTTGTTGGGCGTTGTGGCGCGTTTAAGAAAGAAGAGACAGACATTTTCGTGGCCTATAAATATCTAGCCTTTAGATATTTGTGGAGATATTTTGAAAAGTTTGGAGGCTAAGTCTCTTTTTCTCAAACCAAAATCTATGTCTTCTCTCTAGATTTTCTTGGAGCCCGGGCTTTATTTTTGGCGATCGAGTAACGGATCCATGCTATCTATATCAAGGGCTACGCGTTCATCTGGACGAAATTTTATTCTGATAAAGTTCGTCATTTCACGTGGTTTGAGACATTAAGTTTTTTACTCATAGAGGTAGAATCCTAGACTCGTATATCTTAAAGGGATGCTACGTGTAATTATATGTGTTTTTACTGTGTAAAAATTCATGAAAAGTTGGTTTATGTTTCGAAAAAATTGGATTTTGGTTCAAAATCGCTTTTGGTTTATTTCAGTTGGATGAAAGGGGGTTTTGAGGCTTTCTTCTCGGTGTATCTTTGTTGTTTTGGATTTGTGTATGCCCGGGGGTTGAAAATGGGGTGTTTGGCTGGTTTAATTTGGGCTGAGAAGCTTTTTCTGGCATTAGGGCTTGCTTTCCACCATCGTCAGTCGCCTGTTCTGAAATTTGAAAATTTTGAGTTTTTGTGTCGACACATTTTCTTTTTGTGTCGACATTTTACTGTTTGTGTCGACACTTTTTCTGTTAGCGTCGACCATTTTGCTGTTTGTGTCGACACTTTTTCTGTTAGCGTCGACCATTTTTTCTTCTGTTGGTGTTGAGCATTCTATTGTTGTTGCGTTGAATCTCTCGGCTCTTTTGTGTCGACACTTTTTCTGTTTGTGTCGACACCTTTGCTGTTTGTGTTGACACCTCCGCTATTTTTGTCGACAGCTTCACTGTTTGTGTTGACACCTCTGCTGTTAGTGTCAACACCTTCGCTGTTTGTGTCAACACCTCTGCTGTTTGTGTCGACACTTTTTTTGTTTATGTTGACACTTTTTCTGTTGGTGTGGACCCTTTTCTTCCTTTAGGTGAAATCAAGAGTTTTGAGATCGGGGTGAGTTCTATGAGTTCGTGGTTTCCTAAAATGTGATATTTGTTCGTGGTTTTCAAAAAGGAAGTTTGAAAACGAGGAAATTTTTGAAAATCTTGAAAACTGTATGTTTGAAAATTTGAGCTTGGATTTAGAGGTTTCATTGAGATATGAAACCATTTTATGGTTATGAGAACGATATGATGATATGTATGTAGATATTCAGTATATGACTTTATGCGTACTTTTATTTGTTGAATCATACGAAATTTTTCATATTGGGGCATGTGACTGTCCTGCGATGAAAAATCGCTAAGAATTGCATATAGGGGCATGCGACTGTCCTGCGGTAAAAGACAGCTAAGAATTGATTATTTTCATATTAGGACAAGTGATTGTCCCGCTATTGCATATAGGGGCATGCGACTGTCCTGCGGTAAAAGACAGCTAAGAATTGATTATTTTCATATTAGGACAAGTGATTGTCCCGCTATGAAAGACCGCAAAGAGTTTGGTGATTAGGTTAGTATTATCCCACGGTGAAAGACCGTGAAAGAGTACGACATGCATATGACCTTGTTGTATATGCTTACTGTGTTGTTAGATTGAGTATTGTTAGTATCCTGCTTTGTTGCATTATAGTCTGTTCTTATTGGGCTTCGACTCACGTAGTGTGATTTGTTAAAATATTTTTCAGGTGTTGATGATCACAAGGAGTTGATCTAGAGGTGCTGTGGTGGTGGAAGACTTGTATAGTTTTCTTTTTTGTTATAGAAACATGTATTCCTACATATGTTGCCTGTTTATGAAGGCATGTTTTGTACGCTTTGAGGCGAGATATATTATGCATGTATGTTGTTACAGGGATGAACCTTTGGCACTCTTTTAATTTCAAAAACTGTATTATTTTTGGATGATTGTGTTACTGGTAAAACCCGTTTTTTATATATATAAATGGTAGTTCGGTGGTCTTTTCGCATGACCCTAATTTTTGGAGCGTGACACGGGTGGCCATTTGTTAAGTTAATTATGCAATTTTTTAAGATTCCTGACTTCAGTGAGATCTCAAATTTATAAAATCTTTTATGATTATACAATTATATATCGTGTTTGAAACAATACAAATTGATAAAGCTTAAACAAAATATTATTTATTAGGTTCAATAAAGCTTTTTATAATATAAACTATTATACTATACTTTAAAAATAATTTTTATTAACGAAGTTTAAAAAGTATATTATTTATTACACCCACTAATAAAATTATTTATCCAAAACTAATATTAATAAAATTTTACGTTAGATCAATTATGTCACAATAAAGAAAGATCAAGTGAATTAACAGTGCTATTAATATATACTAAAAAAACATGATTATGGAAATTTGATTAATAATTTTGCATCTCAAAAAGTAAAAAAGATAATAAGAAAATAAAATGTAAATATAAATTTTAAAGTAAAAGATCTGAGACTCCATTTGTATTAATGTAAAATATTTTACAATGAAAAATATATTACATAAAAAATATTTTGTCAAAAATTAGTTTTTTGTTTTTTTATTCTGGTGTTTAGCGGGGAATACTTGAAAAATATTCCTTAGAAAAATAGAAATTCTTTTGATCAAAATAGCTAATAACACCGTTGTTGTTATTGTCACCGTCACCATTACTTCCATTAACACCTTCGACATTGCCACTATAGCTGCCACAACCACCTCCACCACTATCGCTATTACTATCATTATCGTCACCATCACTGACGCTACGTCCACCTCGAACACCATTATTACTGCCACGACCACCATTGCCACCATCACCACCACAGCTACTGATGCCCCCTCAAGTGGCACCACTACAGCTATGCCCACAACTGTCACTATCTCTGCCACCACCTCCACCACTATCGCCGCCACTTCCTCCACCTCCACCACCACACTATTTCCACCACCATCACTGCCACATCTATCACTTCCACCACTGATACCGCTATCATCATCTCTACCAGTGCCTTCTCCATTGCAACCACTACCACTATCACTACCGTTATCATCGCTACTGTCATCACTACCACCATCGCTACTGATATGGAAAATGACTTATATATGGTGCAAGTTATTTTTGTTCTTTTGTCATAAAATATTTTACTAAAAACATATTTTATATTTCATTTGTCAACCAAATTCTAAAAAATAAATAAAATATATTATTAATAAATATTTTATATTAACATAAACGGAACCTTAATTTCAAACCTCGTCTAAGACTCTCGAAGTAATAAGGCTACCCCGTACAAGTGACTCTACAAAAGGGGGGGGAAAGTGTGAGATGGAAACAATGCAATCTATTTGAAATGTCTAAAAAATTTAAGAGATTTAGTCATTATACTACAAAAAAAAGTAACTTTTTAAATATGTCAAACAATATCGTTTTTCTTTTCAAAAAAAACTAATCTATAATATTTTGGAACAATACTAAACTGCAATGGATCCATTTCACATTTAGTACTTCCTTCATCTAAGATGGACCATGGCCATGCGTTTACTTTTCTTCGATAACTCAGTAGAATTCAACAATTTTTGACCGGTAGCACTTCTCCCAGGCCTTTTTCTCCTAACTCGAATCCTTTTATCCTTCTAAATCCAGCTTCGGGTCTATCCTTTGAACCCTCCTTGCTAGCTGGTTCCACCTCTTTGGATCCCTCCTTACCTGAGCGTACCCCTGTGGATCTTGGACCCTCTCCTGTTCCTTTAAAACTCCTCCCATCCCTTGCGAACCCTAATCTGCCGCTTCCCCCTTCCAACAACCACTCTGTCCAAGCTTCCTCTCCCGCCTCTATAGTAAACCACCCTATTCCAACCTCTCTTAATTGTGAACAACCTGTCGCGACCTTCTCTTTAGATGGCTCAACTTGTGTCTTACCACCGTCTCTGCAACCAACCAGTAGCCATCCCTATTTGGAAAAAAAACTGACATTCACATCCTAAAGGTCGAGTGGAGCATAAGGGAAATTAGGATGTGTATTCTCAATCACAGCCTAACCGCAGTCAAAACCCAACTACGAGAACTTCTTTTCTCCAGCCAGAACAGTCCACCGACAGATCACAATATTGCGAAAATGATGCTGAAATGGGATAACTTTCTCTCACTCCCTGACCTACCTACTATGTCCTCAATGAATATCCTTTCTTAGAACTACCGGGGTGCCGACAACTCTACTTTTAAGTGTTGCATCAAAGATATGGTTTCTTGTCATAAACCTAATATTTTGATCCTCCATGAGACTAAGGTTTCCTTCTCTGGCATTGCAAACGTCTTTAACAATATCAGCTTCTCTGGTTTTTTCATCTCAAACCCTATTAGCAAATCTGGTGGTATTTGGATCCTCTAGGATCCCACACAAATCATTGTCTGTGCATATGACATTAAAGATCAATGCATCCATGCCACTATCCGAAAATCAAACTATGAAAAGTGAATCCTCTCTACGGTCTATGCTTATCCCAATCCCAATAGCCATGAGATGTTTTGGATGGATATTACTAATAAGGCCAGACACATCAATCACCCGTGGCTTATCACTGGCGACTTAAAAGACTTTGCCGAACCATCTGCGCGCAGAGCTCACACTCGAGGTAACCCTAGACACCCTCGCATCTTAAATTATATGAATAATTGAAATCTTCATGATTTCAGCTGTATCGGCCCCAAGTTCACCTAAACTAACAATAGGCTAGGGCGTGCTAATATTATGAAGGGGGCCTTGATACAGCCCTTTGTAACAATCATTGAAATGTGGTGTACCATAATACTGTGGTCCATAACCTTCCCAGAAGCGACTCTAATCACTGTCCCCTGTTGATTCATGTTAATGGCATCCACAAACCGCCTCCTTCTCATCGACCCTTTCGTTTTGAAGCCACCTGGACTACTTACTCTAACTTTCTGAATATGGTTACAAATGCTTGAGGAGAGCCTTCTATCCCTTTCTCTGATAATGTCAACAACTTAGTTGATCATGCAAAAATCTGGAATGTAGAGATTTTTGGACACATTTTTGCAAGGAAAAGAAGACTTTTGGTTAAAATTGAGAGCATTCAAAAAGCTCAGAGTTTGTATTACTCTCATAACTTGCTCCTTTTAGATAAAAATCTTACTCAAGAGTATAACTGTGTCCTTAATCAAGAGGAGATTTTCTAAAAACAAAAATCTAGAATCAGCTAGATTGTTGAGGAGGATCATAACACTAACTTTAACCCAGCCTATCATTATTGTGGTAGTCCTAGCCATATGTATCCAAATTGCATGAAATTGAGAATGAGGTATTCTTATAAGATTTTTGTTTTTATTTACCATTATTGTGGGATAAAAGGACGCATCAGACCTCATTGTACTAAACTGTTTGACCAAAACAAATTTAAGTTTGACTTGCCACAAGGACCTATAAAAATTTGGACTTCTATCCCAGAACATGCGCCTTTTAAAATTAAAAAAAATTGGGTAAGAAAAATTGACTTATACATCTTTTTAGCTAGTCGTAAGCCCTAAGTTTTTTTTTTTTTTTGGGGTTTGTTTGTTTGTTTGAGTTTTTTTTTTTTGGATTCTTTATTTTTAAAAAATGTGGGAGACTTTATTAAAGCGTGAGTACTATTTTTATGCATTATTTTATTTAGCTGAGGTCCCACAGTTTAGTAATTGAGATTAAAATTCTACATTAATTTTTGAGTAATCTAATTTATAGTGGACAGAACGCTTTCAGAGATAAATCTATTCTGTACACCATTTGAACATTAATAGATGCAGGAATCTTCCAAAGTTGGGTTCAAATTTTTCTATAGATCTTTCTTATTTTTCAGTTTTCTTAAGTTTTCACAAAATGACCACATAGTGGCGACTCACATGAACTTAATGTTTAAACTTTCTCATTCTTTTATTTTTGTATTTTTGGCTTGAGGAAGTAGCTACCTATGCAAATTTTACTTTTTCGTTCATATTAATGTGAAAGCCGCCAATAATAGCATGAAAGGAAAAAGAAACCAAAAAAAAAGACAAAAAGAAAGAAAAATTTGCAGTCTTTACTTGAGGGGAGTTATTCTATGAAATAAATTTGGTCAAAACTAATTTAACTTTGTGAATTTCTTGATTACTGATAAATAAATGTGATTCAGCCATATAAATCCCATATAGAATTTGATCTTGAAGTCTGAAAATGTTTCAAATCACACACACTGCTTCATATATAATCTACTCTGATTATTATCTTTTATATAGGAATATATAGATTATCTTGAATTCTGTGTGTGGCTTTGATCAATTTAACTAGATTTCATAATTTTAAGTGAATGAAATTGTGCATGCGTCTATATTTATTCTTTAATCTTGTTCCCTACTAAAAAAGATTTATTTTGTTTTTCTTATTTTTGTTTGTTAATTCGTGACAAAAAGAGGGAGATATATGTGATTAAATTTGTGTGTGTGTGTGTGAGGGGAAGTTCTTTTGAGATGGAGTTTTTTTTTAATAGGTTTGTGTCATGTTAGTTTTTTTTGTGTGTGTGTTGTTTGTTTGTTTAGGTTTTTTTCGGCTTGGTTATTTGGCTTAATTGATTTTGTGACAGAATTGCTAAAATTGGAGATTGTTATGAATTTTGGCCCTGCCCTTATTCGTTTTATTTTAGCAAATCTGTGATAAAGTGTTTGACGATGTGTTAATCAAGTATTTATATATTATTCGTTGATTATTCGTTGATATTTTGACACTTGTTCTGTTAGAATTGTGGTTTAGTATTGCAACGCATCAAAAAAAAGTGCAAAAAACATCAAAAAGCTACTCAGACTGCTCGAGCAATCCATCGGGTGATCCATCGAGCGGTCAATTCAACCTCTCGGTATCTTAGGCTCTGCAACAAAATGCTACAACACTGACTTAACTGATCGAGTGGTCAAACTTAACTGATCGAGTGGTCAAAAGACCGATCGAGCAGTCTATGACGTGAACTGATTTAATGTGCTGCTAGGATTTGTGATTTGGTAGGCTGCTATAAATAGGACGGCTAGGGTTTCAGATTGGTAGCATCCTTGAGATAGTTATAATCCTTAGCCACCAGAGAACCTTCAAGGTTATTCAACATACTCGCAAGCTAGTCAACAACTTGATGAACATTTAGCTTCTGTGCAATCAAGTCAATTATCAAGTGTACTCAAATCTTCAACGGTCTGTTCGTGTTCGTAGAGTCACTTGAGTGGATTCTAAGTGTTCGAAATTCGGTGGTGAATTCTAGTGGCAATCAAGTACAAAGTTAGTGTACGTAGATTCGGCAGGAGTAGACTTACATTCGTAGGTTATGCAGTCAACGGGTGTTTATTTGATTCTCTTGTAAGCAACGTTTATTATAATGTTTGATTCTTCTAGACCTAGAATGATCTCATAGTTTTTACCTGATTTGGAATTTTTCACGTAAAAATCAACATGTTTCGTGTGATTATTTATTTTTTGTTTGTGGGGATGATTATTATTTTTTTGTGGCATTTGACTTCTTACATTAAATCAATCAGTACAAATCAGTCTACAAATGAAGTTTTTCAATAATAATATTTATTTACATAGTTGCTTTGGTATTAAATAGGTTAATAATAATTTTATTACGGCTAAAATAATTAATAGTTGACTCATAATCTATTTAAACTTTATAACAAACAATACTAATTATGGGAACAATTTTTGTTTTAAAATTCTAATAAATTATAATAATAAGTAATAATAAAACAATATCTTACTTTTTCATGTGTTATTTTTATTAAAATTTCTCCATCAAACTCACCCTAGCTTATAAAACCTTGTCTTTCCTGTCTATCTCTCTCCCTATCATTCTTTGTTACACCTTTAAAATCTTGATGGTGACAAAACTATCCCTCCTGCAACTTTTTCAATCCTCCTTTCCACTTTTGGCCACCCTGTTATTATTGCAAGCTTTTATTATTTTACAAATAGAAGTGTACAATAATGCAATTTATGCATATCTCAAATAAAAATTATTTAAAAAATTACATGGTTTGATATAACTTTGTCCACAACCAAGGTTATGAGAAATAATTTATTATAATTGTGAAGATTACAACACATGAGACAAAAAATATTTAAAACCTAACACCAAAACTAGAAACTTTGATACAAATCACGATTTCTCGCTCAAGAGTCACCCGTGCACCCCCAATATTTTTTTGTCACTCCATACATCTTTTTACCGTTTTTATTCACTCTTTACATATCTACTAGAACTCTCGAGATTTCTATTTATAAACCAACTTTAGAAATCTTAATTGTCATATAATTATTATAATAAACTCAACATATATAAAATTTCAAATGAATTCATGACTCCGTTTAGGATATTAAAACCGTACTTGTATGGGTCCTACATAATACAATACTATAAGGCTTCATTTTTCAAGAGTTCTAAAAAAAAAGGATTGGTTTACAAAGAAAAACCATGATACATATGGGTTGGAAAATGAGTCAACAGTTCCGATTTATTTTCTGAAGGTACTAAGAAATTTAAAAATGAAATTCAAGGTCCGCGAGCCAAGATAAGAAAGAGGAAGATATCATGCACCCTATTTTGTTCAACCGTGAGGTCGACTTTCACTAAAAATAATGAGTTTGGTTATTTAAATATTTTTTAATTATTTGTTTATAAGATATTCAATCTTTATTAATCATTTTTAGGTAATGACACGTAAATAAATAGATATGTAAATAAAAAAAAATAAAGAAAACAATGAAACAAGTCAGAATATATAATATGAAAACAAAATAAGGTGACTTAACACAACTCAAAACTTAAGCCTAAAAACTGCACAAAAAGGAAGAAAAAGCGTTGAAATGGAAAGCCAGAATGGCAGCCGCAGGTCTAGATACGCGGTCGTCATTCTAGAAGTTTAAAAACTGTTGCTGTAGTTTTGGAATTGCGACCGCAGATCCAACAGTCCCATGTACAGAAATATGGTTGTCGATTTGGGAATTCCATATCAATGGTCGTAGGTGTTGTTCATGCCTCTGTCAAGATAGGCTTGAAGTAGTGACTCCCTAGACCACCGAGACGGGTTCCTCTCTCAATTTCTTGCCGAATGTGCACGAGTGGTAAGGCTTTAGTATTTTAGATATTTGACAGAGTTTGAGAATAGTTTCATAGGGTTTTCGTAGGCGTATTGCTTATCCAGGGAATCCCTAAATGAAGAGGAAAACCTTCCTTTTATAAAGTGAGAGAACCTCACTTAAGGGTTCCCATCACTTAGGATTCAGAAAAGAGGTGGGATCAGTTGATTTAATTAGTAGACGATCCCCCTTATATGGTTATGAAATTAGATCATTGTATTCATGCAATCACTGGTCAAACCTTTGTTTGTAGAAATTGGAACCAATGACCGCGAATATCGAACTACAGTTATCAGATTGGAAATTTTAAATTAATGGCCGCAGGTGTCGTTCCTGCCTCTATTAATATTGCTTCTCAGAACCTCTGACCATTGGGTTGAGAACTTGCAGCTGCAGATCCAAAGCCTTGAGCTTCAATTTTCTTAAAAGTTTTTTTGATGGTTTTAAAAGAAAGTGTCAAATTCAAACATCTAGTTCGTGATTCAGGGATCAACAAGGGATCTCCATGGTTGGGATTTACCCATACATATTCATTCATCATTGCAAGGTTTCGCTGAGGCTTAGGAATTATGTTCAATCAAAATGGGATGTGCACAAAGACATGTTGGAAAGGTAAAGAAAATTCATCATTAAGACAGGTGGATCGATTGTAAAAGTACTACAAGTTGTTCTAGATAAATGAACAAATAGATTGATCAAGATTGACAGATGGATCGATCGGTCTGAAAAGGTCTGCAGCAATACTACGAGCAGTCAAATATAGATCGATGGACAGATCAATTGAGATTGATGATCAATCTAAGACCAATCAATTGGTCTGTTTTGAAACTGCATTTTTAAAGTTGCTTGAATTGCAGCTGTTCTATCTATTAAACCTAATTTCTCTTAATATTTTATCCCAAAATATATCGTTCTTATATTTTTTTTCAAAGATTTTAGTAAAAAATATGAGCTCATAAAAATAAGCACAACTTGTCGAACCACGTAAATTTGTATATTGCATTCTTGTAACTGTTTTCATGTTCGTTTTATATTCTTTTGTGCCTTGTGCGTATTTTGTGTGGCATGTGGGTTGGATTGTTCAGCGTGATCAATCCCTAATAAGATATACATTATTTAGCATAGTAATTATTTGAAATTGGACTCTAAGGCATGTTTGATAACTAGTGTAGGTTGCGTGGAATTAATAATAATGTGGGATTAATGTATTGATTGGTAATGAGGTATGATTAGTAATAAGAACGTAATAGTTTTTTCATATATGATTTAGGCAGAATTAGATAACGAACTAAAAATTTTTATATTTGATTTGAATTGGATGAAATAATATGAGATATAATTATATTTGTTAATTTTTAATATTACTCTTGATGCTTCAACCTTTCACCTATATTTTTTTTTCTTTTTATGTTTGATTTAGATAAGATTAGATAATGGACTACACAAACTCATGTTTCATTTGGGTGAAATTAAACAATGTAAAATATAATTATATTTATTTATTTTTTATTTCATTACATTTGCTACCGGCCAATTATAATTATTATTTTTCCAATGAATCCATCAACTTGTTCAGTACTGTTTCATCAGATTCCTCCACAAGGACAACCCGAATTTTCTGTCTGTGCGATACAATATGGTTTTTTTTTTACAATTTAACTAATAAAACTAGAAGTGGTAATATGTAAAATAAGCAAGGGTATTTTTTGTCTCATAAAAAATGCTTTAACCAGCCATTCCTTGGGTTTCTATATCCACCCTAATGAATGGATTCATAGTCCAGCACCACTGGCAGTTCAAACCCCAATTTAGAAAACAAACACTATTATTATGGACCTATAGCCATAGTAAGCCAATCCAAAGGCCCAAAACGCTCATCAAACAAAGCCTACAGGGATAGATATATCAAAGAAAATATTAACTTAATGTATAAAAAATAATTATAAAAAGACTTAACAAAATTTAAATAAAAAAAAAGGAAAAGAAAACTGAACTTAGTGATAGAAAGACGTTATAAGGGGTTATCAACAATTTTCACTTCTTTTTATTTTTTTATTTTATTTTTTATTTTTTATTTTTTTATTTTTGCAATTTGTTTGCAACAGTACAAGCCTGAACGGAGAGGTAACGGTAGTATTTGTTGATCTGAATAGAAAATGGGCCAGAAAGTAAAGCCCATTTAAAAGTAACGTAAAGCAAGGTGGAGCATACTACCAGCCCAAACAAGAGTTTACTTGGGTCCAGCACCACTACATAAACCCCTGTAAAAAGTGTCTTTTTTTATTTTATGTCTCAGGATGTTTGGGTCAATTTATGTGCATTTTGATTAATTTCACAGAACCAATTTTACCATCTACTTGCGGAGGCCCAATTAAAAGTGAAACTTTAATTTGTGTGAACTTAATTTTAAATAGTTAATAACACTTAAAAAATTTCGACTACGAGGCTTTTAAAGTTGAAGGGTGCAAACCCCAAAGTCAACATAACGATTAGATTATGTTTGGGATGTCGAGAGAGCTTATCTTTTAAAAAAATTGACATTTTAGAAAAAAAAATGAAGAAAAAGAAGCTAGTTGTTTTGAATAATCTTTTAGTGTAGCTTCTTTTTTCTTTTTGATTTTTTGTTCAAATGTTTAAATGTTTTTCTTTTTTATTTTTAAATTGTAATGTATGGAATAAAAGTATTTTTATTTTTAGGAATAGAGTTTATATTTTAATTGAGGGTATCATAACTATTTTATTATAAAAGAATAGTATTTGGAATGTATATAGGCTTTATTTTTAAAAAAAAAATAGTGGGTTTTCTAGATATGCCATACAAATCAAAGATTTAAACAAAGACTTAGGTAGCGTTTGGCTAAGTGATTATAGGCTACTTTTTTCAATTATTTAAAAATATCTTTACTAAACTCTTTGAAGCTTTTGCTTTGAATTGTTTACGTTTTTAGTTCATCTTTACTACATGGGCCAAACCAATTAAAAAGCAGCCCAAATCTTTAAAGGTCTCAATGAAAAAGGAAAATAATAAAAAGATTTAATTAGTTTTTTTCGGAATGATATCAAATCAAATCAAATCAAATTAAACAACACTAAGCTTTTGTCTCAATTAATTTTAGTTGACTAAATGAACTCTTTTACGCCATTCTACGCTGTTAACATACATATCTTTAGTTAGTTTTAATAGGTTCATATTTTTAATTAATACCGTATTTAATGTTAATTTTGGTCTACCTATCCCCCCGATATTTTATACTATGATTTTACCTTTTTTTTTTACTACTGCATCAATTGGTTTACATTGTATATGTTTAAGCTATCTTAATTTATTTTTTCTCAACTTGTCTTCAATTGGTGCAAGCCCTACCATTCTACGAATTTTTTTATTTCTATTTTTATCTTTTTTAGTCATGCCACGCATCCAGTTTAATAATCTTATTTTCGCAATACTCATTTTATTTATGTGATTTTTTTAACAGTCCAACATTCTGTTTTATATAAAATCGCTGGTCTAATAACTGTCCTATAAAATTTTATTTTTAATCTTGTAGGTGTCCGTCGATCACATAAAACTGCGAAAGCACTCCTCCACTTGAGCCAACTAATTTTGATTATATGGATTACATTATTTACAATATCTCCATATTTGTTAATAATCAAACCTAGATAACGAAAATATTTACTTTTATGTATCTTTTGATTTTGAATTTTTACTTTTTCACCTTTAATATTACTATTACTGCTAAATTTATATTCTATATATGTAATTTTGTTCATATTTACTCTAAACCATTTTGATTATAAAATTTTCCTCCATATTTCTAACTTAGCATTGACCTTATTTCTAATATCATCTACTAAGACAATATCACTAGCAAACAAAATACATCATGGAATCTCATCCTGAATATATTTAGTTAATTCATACATAACTGAGACAAAGAAATAAAGTCTCAAAATCAATTTTTCGTGTAATCCTATTGTAATCGAAAATTCACTTATTTCTCTTACATGTGATCTAATTGTCATGGTCACTATATTATATATATCTCTTATCACATTAATGTAACATTTTGTCACGCTCTTTTTTCTCCAACGCTCACCATATGATATATCTCTAGGCACTATATCATAGGCTTTTTGTAAGTCTAGAAAAGCTATATAAAAATCTCTCTTCTTTTCTCTGTACTTGTGTATTAATATTTTTAGTAAGTAAATTACTTCCATAATTGATTTACTAGGTATAAAACTAAATTAATTTTGTGACATTGTTATTGTTAATCTTAGATGATATTCAATCACTTTTTCTCATAACTTCATCGTATGACTCATCAACTTAATATTTCTTTAGTTGTTACAATTTTAAATATCTCTTTTATTTTTATATATAAGTATTAAAATACTCGTTTTTCACTCTACGGCTATTTTTTTAACTATTATAATTTTATTAAATAATTTTGTTAACAATACATTTCCACTCTGCGTAGGTATTTTTACACCTCCGCATAGATACTACTTGGTCCTAAAGTTTTTCCTAATTTCATTATCTTGATTATAATTTTTACTTCAAACTTTTTTATTCTGAAAAAAATATGTAGTAACAAAAGTTCAAAATATGTGCCAAAATATGGTCAAAACAATTAATCCACCATGGTTTATATAGTAGATTTACATGTTAACGGAAAAGGGGTAGGGAAAGAGATAAAAAAACAAAAAAGAAATAGGAGTTCTGTAATTCCAAGCCGAAATAAGCTACTAATTTTTGGGCTTTTACCAATTTGTCTCTAGAAAAAAAGGAAAAAAATTCACTTTCAATTCAAATACAGCAATGTCATCACTAAATTAACTCCCGTTCGTATTTTTGTCTATTATTTCTTCCACACCAATCTTGGGATATTTTTTAATAGGAGGATAGTAAATTAGACGATGGCTCCTTATTTGATTTTCACGTGTAATTGGGCTTACATGTAAATTATATTTTATTTCAATTTATGATCTATGGTCCACTTTTCGCTGGCAACTGACTAAGCGAGTTCTGTTTGCCTTTTTCTATGCGAAAAAAGAGTTGAAGATGTCTCACCGACTGTTTAAGTGATTCTCCAACGATCGAGTTAAAACAAGCTTTCAAAGTGAGGGAATAAATGAACATACTTTATGCTATATGAATTAAGTTGTGCTTTTATCTGTATTGTAAAATCTCCTCTTTTTATAGATGAGTCGTGTCCTTGACTTCTATGGTCTCGAGTGTTATTAATACTGTCAAAACCCCTTTTGTCTTTTGTTTCGGTATGGAATTTTGCTAACAAACTCTAACCCATTGACACTTGTGTTCGGTTCAAATGTACAACCTGTATAGCTTGGTTGTCGAGTTTTCGAGGTTTGTGTGCTTGGCCTTCACACATCGAGCTCTTACAGCTTGGCCAGATGGCTGCTATTTGTGGGCGTGCAATTGGTAACCGTAGGCAGTGTGGTAATTCCCTCGAGTTTTTAATATGGTGATAATGTGGCATACTAGTTAGGTGTTCACGGTTCGATTTAGTTTGATTTTATGCTAAAGCAATACCCAAACCATTTTGAATGGCACCGAAAACTTAAAAACTAGAATTGAATCGTGAGTATCATGGAACCGGCCTGAACTAAGCCAATAAAAAACAGTTCGATTTCGCTTTAGAATGGCAGTGCTAAGACTCAATACCCATCGCCTGTCTTATGTTAAAAATTTTATACATTAATTTTTCTTTTTTATTTTTTCTTTCTCATATTATTTTATTTTATATTTTATTTTATTATTTATTTAATGAAATTACAAAAAAAATTCTTATATTTATAAACTATACATTATATTTTATCCTCTTGTAATTTTATTATTTTTTATTAATTATTAATAGTCTATGAAGTATATAATAGTGCAATGTTATAAAAGGAAAATAAAACATTAGACTATAAAAAGAGAAAAAAAAAAACAAAGAAAACAACAAGGGGCAAAAAAATAATTAATATTCTAAAGTTGTTTATTTATATATAATACATAATATAACATAAACATAACAAAACTAAAGAACGGTTCGGTTCAGTTAATATTCTCTAGAAGTCTAATTCGAAAACTGAATCATAATGAATGATTCTTAATAATTTAAAATCAAAACTAAACTGTCCACCCAAAAAGCCAAGCCAAACCATGTAATCTGAATCGATTCTTAACAATTTAGGCCCAGAACTAAATCGTCACCCAAAAAGCCAAACCAAACCATGTAATTTAAATCGATTCTTAACAATTTACAATCAAAACTAAACTGTCAACCCAAAAAAGCCAAACCAAACCATGTAATTTGAATCGACTTCAACTAATTTACTAGTTCTACCGACATTTTGATCACCCCCACTTGTCAAATCGACTTTATTATCCGACCTCCCTCAATTTATTTATTGCAACTGGTTAAAAGTATGTAACAAACATAATGCTACATCTATTACACCCTATTATGTAACAGTTACACCAATATTGAGAAAACGCTAGTGGAGACCACTCTTCTACTTCTACTACTATATATAGTTGAGGGTAGACAAAATATTCTGGGCCCGAAGGTCCAGCCCAAACATGCAGGTTCCCATACAGCTTGCTCCAATAAACCAAAAGCCCGAATAACTAGTTGTTCGGGCCCTACAAGTTCAACCCACCCCATGAAGGGGCAATCTGGACCAATGAGGCCTATGTCGGCCCCCTAAATGGAAAGGATAGTTTCCATCTTGTATACGATTTGATCGGATATACAAGATGGAAACAAATCAGAATCAAATCACATCAAGATAGAAAATAAATCCTAACTGATAGGAGGCAAAATTATAAGAGGATTCAGCCTCCATCAATCTTGATCCCTCTATAAAGAGAGGCACCCCCACACTGCGAGGTACGCAATTTTTAATCCCAAAAACTCTTGCTTAGAAACCTCTCAGAGAGATATTTAACTTGAGCGTCGGAGTGCCTCTTGGTCATAACCGGCCGGTAGGCGCTAACGGTGTTCTTGGAGGTTGTAGGTGTTCGGCTGCAGAACAAGGAGTGTCTAGTGAGTTCAGAAGACAAGGAGTTCGGCCCATACTTGGTTCGGGGTCATCAGTATTGGGCCAGTTCATTTGGACCTGATTGTGCCGAACAAGCCCAAACAGTTTGTACCGCGCACAATTTGACGCTATCTGTGGAAAGGACGATCTCGAACCAATGGAATCATGGGCCACACTCCGACTGGATTCACTGGAAGCCGCACCAGGGAGGATATTCCCCAAAGATCCATCCCTACTATTCCGGATAGTCCAAGGGCCCCCAAAGTCCCTTCGGAGGTGTGAAGGTGAAGGGATGATGCTTCCCACAATGGGAGGCAGTTGCACTATTCAACCACAAGTTCCAGGGGAGAAAGACCGTCCCCCCTATTCAAGAGATAGAGGGAGATTGGAGGAAAGGTTGGCCAGACGCGATAGAATCATCAACAATCTGGATGAGAGAATGGAGCAGCACAATCGAGAGATTGATGAACTCCGGTAACTGATCCAGGGGCAGGAGGCTCGAAGGGAACCACGTGTGAGGTGTAGAGAAAGCCCCGGTTAAGAGAATAGTGAACAGAGCCCAGAGTCCTACAGTTTGAGCCACCCTCAGAGGCGAAGGCGCAGAGAACCTGAGGTAAGCCTTAGAAGTTCTAAAACCGTCAAAATGGAGTCAGTTCGGCCGAGCCATGGCAGAGTTACCCAGACCGAACTATATCCAAACCAAGACCTACGGCTATGGTTGGAATGGAGGATGGACTCCCGATTGCAGCACCGTAGTGGCCGAACAGCCCAAGACGTGGCAAAAAGGGCTCTTGAACAGATCTCGGTGTCACCATTGGCCGAAGTCAAAAAAATGCTGATCCACCATGCAAGTTTTCTCCACCCAAGTTTGAGATGTATGACGGGAAGACAGATCCCGTAAGCCATGTTCGGCAATACATACATGAAATGGCACTCTGGAGCGGTAATGACGCGCTCCTTTGCCGCATGTTCCCATCCAGCCTGGGAGAGACAGCCCTTAGTTGGTTTCACAAGTTGCCACCCCGGTCCATAATGAACTAGCAACAACTGGCTGAGTCCTTCACTGCTAGGTTCATAACCAATAGTAGGCAGCCGAAGAGTTTTGACACACTACTGGCCCTACGAAAGAGTGATGGAGAAACAATTCGGGAGTATGCTCAGCGGTACTAGGAGGCTTACAACGAGATTGAAGACTACAGAGAGCAACTCGCAGTTGCATTTTTCAAGATCGGGCTAGCTCTCCTGAGTCGCTTAAGACAGGTCCTCACCAAAAAGGCTGTTACCACAATGTCCGAGTTAATGGTAAAGATAGAACAGCACGCAAATGTGGAAGAAGACATATGCCAAGCCGAGAAAAGTGTTGCCTCGGTAAAGCAGTATGAGAAGAGGGATAAGGGCCGAAAAGATCAGAAGTCTAAGAAGCCACCCCAGGAAAGGAAGGAGTCGAAGGCTTTCCAGGCCATGCAAACGATTTTCAATGAACCTCTACATAAGCTCCTAGACCAGATTAAGGACAAGCCCTATTTCCAGTGGCCACCAAAATTGATGGGATACCCGAGCAGAAGAGATCAGAAGAAGAAATGTCACTATCACCGAGATCACGGCCACCTGACTGGGGAATGCAGAACCCTGAAAAGACACTTGGAGGACTCAGTCCAAACAGGACATTTACTTGAATTCGTCGACACGGAGAAGACTGCTCGGGAAGGAGGGAACCGTGAACAAGACTAGAGGGCCAAACAAGGAGACCAGCCACTTGGTGTTGTAAAGATGATCCATGGCACAGCCGAACCAATAACTAGATCGGCAGTTCGGCACCATGCCAGGACCATTGCTCATGCCATGAAGGTAGATGAGGGCAAGTGAAGGAGAACAGAGGGAGACTCTAGTCAAGGCCCCAAGGGGATCATCTTCTCCGAAGAAGATCTTGGAGGGATACATCGACCCCACAATGATGCCCTGGTACTAACACTGCACATTGCTAACTTCGACGTAATGCGAGTGCTGGTAGACCAAGGAAACTCAGTGGATATCATGTATTACAGCCTATTTCAGAAGTTGAGATTGAAAGACTCGGCGCTCAAGAGGTGCATGATGCCCCTGATCAGTATTGGCACTGACCTAGTAAGGCCGATTAGAAGGATCACTGTGCCAGTAAAGGTAGGCCCAGCGACTGTAAGTACTGAATTTCTCGTTGTTAACCAACCATCTACCTATAATGCCATTGTAGGAAGGACATGGATCCACAGCTTGGGTGCTGTACCTTCAACCTACCACCAATCCTTGAAGTTTCAAGTGGGCCAAGAGGTAGTTGAGATCAGAGGAGACCAGCACGTGGCAAGGCAGTGTTTCTTGGCAACGTTGAAGAGCCCCAAATAATATCCGAAAGTTAAGACTGTCAAAGTAGAAGATAGCCCCACGATCTACGACTATAGCCGAATAGCCGAGAAGAAGGTGGTGGAGGACCTCAAGAAGGTAGTTATCAATCCGGATGACCCAGATCGGTTCTTCTTGCTCGGAACAAGCATTGCCGAACAAGAGGAGACCAAACTGGTCAAATTTTTAAAGGAGAACAAGGAGGTCTTCGCATAGACACCATACGAAATGCCTGGGATAGACCCCAAGGTAATCAGCCATCATTTGAACGTGGATCCCCAGAGGAAGCCAATAGTGCAGAAACCGAGGAAATCAGCACCACACCATGCAGATGTTGTGGTTGAGGAAGTCCAGAAGCTAAAGGAAGCTAGAGCCATCAAGGAGGTCCACCACCCAACCTGGTTGGCAAATACTGTGTAGTAAAGAAGAAGGATGGAAATTGGCGGGTCTGCGTAGACTTCACCGATCGCAACAAAGCATGTCCCATGGACTGTTTTCCCCTGCCCCGAATAGATCAGCTCGTCGATTCAACAGTAGGGCACGAGAGGATGAGTTTCCTGGATGCCTATAGAGAATACCACCAGATTTCCATGTACCCCCAGACATGGAGAAGACAGCATTTATCACTCCTCGAGGAATTTACTGCTACAAGGTAAGGTTATTCGGATTGAGGAATGCTGACGCCACTTACCAAAGGCTTGCAACAAAGATGTTCGGCGACTTGATCGGTAAAACGATGGAGGTCTACATAGATGACATGGTTGTGAAGTCTAAGCACCCGAACAAGCACCTTAAAGATCTGAGAAGGACATTTGAAGTCCTCAAGGACTACAAATTAAGGCTTAATGCCTCCAAGTGTGCTTTTGGAGTCAGTTCGAGAAAATTCCTAGGTTTCCTGGTCACTCACAGAGGAATAGAGGTAAACCTCGAACAAATCTCAGCCATTCAGAGTTTGAGAAGCCCATGGAATTTGGAGGTCCAAAAGCTCACAGGGATGGCCGCTGCACTCAACCGATTCATTAGCCGAGCATTCGACCGGTGTTACCCCTTCTTCAAAGTAATAAAGAGGGCTAACCAGTTCAAGTGGGATGAAGAAAGTGAGGAAGCCCTAGCCGAACTGAAGGAGTACCTTTCATCTCCTCCATTATTAACGGTGCCGAGCAGTGGAGAGATATTGTTCTTATACCTTGCAGTATCTAGCCGAGCTGTCAGTGCGGTGCTCCTAAGGGTAGAAGAAAAAGTCCAAAAGCCCATTTACTATGTGAGCAAGGTCCTTCTGGACCCAGAGGCAAGGTATTTGCCGTTAGAGAAGCTTGCACTAGCTCTGGTCGTTACCTCTCGTAAACTCATCCACTACTTCAGGGCACACCCGATCAAGGTAATTACCGAACACCCTCTGCAGTCATTACTTCAAAAAGCTAACTTTTTTAGGGAGAGTAACAAGGTGGGCAGTGGAGCTCGGAGAGCACGACATCACTTTTTGCCCTAGGACAGCTATAAAGGGCCAAGTTTTGGCCGACTTCATAGCCGAATTCAGCCAGGAAGGAAGTTCGGTGGACACTGGGAGGGCAAACTACCAAGTCAACAACTATTGATAATGAGGACTCAAAGGATACTTGGAGGCTCTACGTGGATGGCTCTTCATGCAACAAGGGGGCTGGAGCAAGAGTAGTACTGTACAGCCCTGAGGGAATCCTCATAGAGAGGGCTGTTCGGTTAAACTTCCAGGCCACCAACAATGAAGCCAAATACGAAGCCTTGCTAGCTGGGCTCAGAGATATCATAGAGCTGAAGGCCAAAAAGGTCAAAGTATTATGTGATTCACGGTTAGTGGTAAATCAATTCAAGGGAGAGTACCTAGCCAGAGATGACAGAATACAGGCGTACGTACAATTAGCACAACAAATGGCCAAAGACATTTCATATTTTGGGATCACCCAGCTCTCATCTCGAGAAAATAGCCACGCCGATTCCCTGGCTTGCCTAGCATCAGCTGTTAGCACTAGGGAAAAAAGAGCGATTTCAATGGAAGTCCTCTAACAGCCGAGCATTGTCAACCACGGAGAGAAGCCGGTCTGCTGCTCGAAACTAGGTCCCAGCTGGATGGATCCCTTGAAAGAATACCTAGTGAAAGGTGAGCTACCAGCCGATCAGAACGAAGCTCGAGCTTTAAGGAGGAAAAAATAACAATGATGACCAAAAAGAAGAACATCGAAGAGTACCTGGATAGAATGGCGAATGGAGGATTTCACCAGCTGTTCGTGGGGGAGTTTTCGAGCTTCCTCCATATCAGTCGGCAGCAATAAAGCCTTTGACAAAGCAAAAGCAGTGTTCGGGGACTTGGCCCGGTCCTGAACAGTGATCACTCGCTCAGCCTTCTTAAAATCGGGAGACCACGGCTCTGCTTCCCCAAACTGCTCCGCAACAGCTTTCCCCTTCTCTTTTCTCTCCTTCTCCATTTTCTCTTTCTCCTTCCCCTTCCCTTTGTCCTTTGGAGGGGAGCCCCCAACCTTCTTCAACTTTTTTAGGGGAGGTTGAGATGCCACTTTGGGGATCGGAGTGGCCTCCTCCGTCAATTGGGCGACCAAATTGGCCGGGGTGGTTGATGCGATGGTTACCTTCCTCTTCGGCCCACCAAGAGTGAGGAACTAGGTAAGGTCGGTGGTAGGAGCCTTCTTCTGCGCCATCTCCGCAAGATCTTCAAAAATGGAAAAGTCTATGGAGGAGGAAAAAGATGAAGAAATAGAAATGGTATACCCAAGACTTAAAGGACCCGGCTCAGCAGCAGCAAGGGAAGGCTGAGCGACAGTCACTTGTCTCTCTGCTCGGGTGAATGGTAGGACAATGGCTTTAGGCACATCCACTGGCGCAGAGGCAGGGGCAGGAATTCGAACACCTGACGTATCCGGCCAAATGAAACTCCTATACCTCGATATATATTTCAGGAGTATATGAGCAGCACGGCCTAGCCTCTTTTGTTCGGGCAAGCCCTCGTATGCCCAGACCTTCTTCAAGTCCTCCAAGTACACACCAGGAAGGGGCCCCCGATAAGGATTGTTAGCAATGGCACCTACACCGAGCAGGCAAAAATAAGAGTTCGGTTATTACTAAGAAAGAGTACCCGATGAGAAATAAAAACAAATAGGTTGTAGGGGGACCTACCGGGTCCCAGCTCGTCCTTTCGAGGGATGGTGAAGATGTCGTGCTCTTCTCCGGGACCAAACTCGAAGTTTCCCGTTATGTACAGGAAATCATCGTCGGAATCCTTACCGGAGTCTAGTAATTCTATAATGAGTTTCTCAGCCACCCTTTTCGCTTTGAGGTAGTATGATCCGAAGGAGTGCTTCACCATGTTGTAACAGTAAACTATATCCCAGATGCCCAGATCGGTACCTAGGATACGGTTTAGCTCAACAACCCCCATAACCACTCTAAAAACATTAGAGGATACTTGCATAGGGCTTACCCAATAATGCCAAAGTACTCACCGAAGAAGGGGATGAATTGGGAACCGAACACTCCCTTCCACTGTGGCAACAAGTGGAAGGGGGAGCTTTTCTCAATTCCCTTCTCGGGAGTCATCCGAATTGGCCAGGGTGATGCCAACATCGTCCGAAACATTGCATCGACGCCGGAACTCACGCATTGCTGCTGACATCGATACTAACTTCCTGAGTTTGCCCATCTTTCTAGAGAAAACGAGAAATAAAGAGGAGGAGGAAGAAACGAAGGCAAACTGGGCTCAAAGTAGCAAAAGAGCAGCGAAAGGAAATACGAGATGCTTACAAGTTTTCTCAACGGTGGAAGGTCGCCGGTTTCTGGAAAAATACGTCACCGGAAGTGGGAGCACAGTTCACCGGAAATCGCAAGAACGGTTTTCAGAGAGGAAATTCAGAAATGGTAAAAAGCGACGAAAGCCATCCAAACGGGTTTTTATACCCATGAGATTTGAAAAGACATGCATTAAATGCGCCGTCTGTAATCATTACGTAGTTTCCTGAAACGACGCGTGCCCTCCTGTTAATCCAATCAGGGCGCGCCACGTTAGCCACGCAAGGCTCGAGGCCAACCGTCATCAGTTATGAGAGGAGCCCAAGGGATATGGGCAGTCTAGCTATCCCCAAATAACCGAGCAGAAGACTCCGAGTAACGGATCGCCTCCTAGAACTCCATCACTCAATGCATACCCCGAATAACTCGACCACATGCACACCATACAAAAATGAATTGCCAACCGAACAAAGATTCAAAGCTCTGGCACTTCACCGAATAGGCCAGCCAATCAAGGACCAGAGCTGGGGGCAGTTAAGGGTGGACAAAATATTCTGGGCCAGAAGGTCCAGCCCAAACACGCAGGTTCCCATACAGCCCACTCCAATAAATCAAAAGCCCGAATAACCAGTTGTTCGGGCCCTACAAGTTTGACCCACCCCATGAAAGGGCAGCCCGGACCAATGAGACCCATGTCGGCCCCCTAAATGGATAGGATAGTTTCCATCTTGTATACGATTTGATCAGATATACAAGATGGGATCAAATCAACATCAGATCCATAGGGATGGAAATAAATCAGAATCAAATCACATCAAGATAGGAAACAAATCCTAACTGATATGAGGCAGAATCTTAAGAGGATTCAGCCTCCATCAATCTTGATCCCTATATAAAGAGAGGCACCCCTACACCGCCAGGTACGCAATTTTCAATCCCAAAAACTCTTGCTTAGAGGCCTCTCAGAGATATATTTAACTTGAGTGTCGGAGTGCTTCCCGGTCATAACCGGCCGGTAGGCGCTAATAATGTTCTTGGAGGTTGTAGGTGTTCGGCGGCGGAACAAGGAGCATCCAGTGAGTTCGGAAGACAAGGAGTCCGGTCCATACTCTGTTCGGGGTCATCAGCATTAGGCCAGTTCATCTGATCCTGATTGTGCTGAACAAACCAAAATAGTTTGTACCGCACAATAGGTTACACATTCATTACTCTTTAATTATTTGGTGCACCAAATCAATATTTAAAGAATCGAAGTGTTGCCTATTTAAATTTTTCCCCAACTCATTTCAACACGTTTTTAAAAAAAGTTAAACTAATTTCTTTTTCAAAAAAAAAGAGTATATACACATGCCAAACGCTCTAGTTTTAAATAATATTATTATAAGACCCTGAAATTAAAAGCATCATGCCATTATCTCAAATACTGTAAGTTAAAAATAAAAAAAAATAATATATTAAATATTTCAACAAAAAACAAAACAGAAAAAAATTACACTAAATAAATTATCTCAAAGAGTGTAACTTTTTTTCCCTCTTTATCTAAAAACACTAAACTTATTAAAAGTTTAGGCACCATGTGAAATAATTTTTTTATATGATTTTTTTTCAGTCTTGTAGTAAAAAAAATTTGTCTTACTTTAAGTGATAATACTTTTTAGTTTCTCTCGATAGAGAAATTAGAAAAGTAAAAGAATTTGACCGAAACATAAAAAAAAAATTTGTATAAGACGAAAAAAGCCACTTTAAATTTGTTGTAACTTTTTTTGTCTTTAGTAAACTTCTTTCAATTTTTACTAAAACGGCTATAGTTTTAGATTCATTTTATCATGAAAAATTGAAAAAGTAAAAAGTTTAGTCCCAAAATCTTAAAATGTTCATATAAAACCAAAAAAATTCACAAAAAAATTGTTGGGTGTATATCTTGTATTCTGCGGATTCATATAATTAACATTTTATTTACATATATTTAGACTGGGCTTGAGTTATGAATTCACAAGAAATTTAACATGTGAAGGGCTAATTTGTAATTATATGGAGCTAATGTTTTAAGATTTTCTATAAATAGGATCTTATAACTCTAGTTATTTGTATTGAGAGATTAATTAAAGGGGTAGAGATGTAGGGAGATATGAAAAAATAATAGAGGCACGGGAGTAACATTTGAGCAAAAAAATGAGATTTATTTCAGAGCTCAAGTTGCAGGTGTCAAGTTTTTGGGTATTTTTAGTGTTGGGATACTACACTCTACGGTTGTTGTTGATTATTTCTCTCACCCGTGGACATAGGCAGGTTGTGACGAACTACATATATCGTTGCGTAATATTTTCTTTGGTACGTGCATGGATGTACTTCCGTTCACATTTGGAGATTGGTGTTCAAATCTCAATAAATTGTATCAAAGCCAACGGTTGAAGATTCAAAGTCGTGGTAGACAATCAAAACAATGTATGATTTTTTTATTTCGGTTCGTATAAATAAAAAATATTTCATTTGCACAAAAAGAAAAAAAAGAGGTGATGGCAGAAAAAATGAATTCGAAGAGACTGTAGTCATTGAATATTGATATTAACCTTGCGCTGAATCTGGGATGAGATAACTCATACGTTTAGTTGTTGCGAGAGATTTGGATGAACTGATTGATGAGAGTGATGAGAGGGTTGGTTAATTCCTTGAATTGTTAATCATGAGTAATGATACAGTGTGGCAACATAGTTAGAATTAACAGTTTTATTTTATTTTTTTGTTATATCGATTGGTATATATAAGAAAATAATTTAAAAAGAATGCGTCTCTTAATGTTTTTCGGCATTGCAGATGAAACTAGTAAAAAAAATTATTCCAAACAAATCCTAACTTTTTAGATATCCTAAACAAGAGTCAATTGAGGTGATGAGGGGCAGGTTTTAAGCAATAGAAAGTGATAAAATTACAAATTTAATGAAAATATTGATAATTTTTGTAACTTAGATCTTGGGAAATAACTTAACTGGTTATTATTATCAATAAGAAAGTTCATTGTTGGTGAAATGTAAAGTTTGAAACATTAAATTTTTTAAATTCAATAGAATGCGTTAAATTTTCTTACTTGGGAAATTATTTTAAGATCAAGAAATTAGAGAGAACCCATAATGTTAGTGTAAGCAATAAATTTCGTGTTCAAAAATTACGATAGAAAGTTGTAGGAATAAAATGAGCTTTTATTGAATTTGAAAATAGATTACAATCTCGATGCAATTTCTAAATCAAAGAAAACAAAATTTTTTAATTCTCTCTTAAAACATTGGATCGAGAGCTTGATAGTGTGTTTCTAAATCGAACAGCGAAATATCTTTTGAGTTTAGCAAAATGGATAATAAAAATTAGGTGAGAAAGATTTTTAAAACTTTGAAATTTTATCTACAGAACTTTCTCAGTTGCTTAATAACTCTAAGTGTCAAGTGTAAATTTTTTCTCCATTTGATAGAGAGTTTTGCATATAAAACTTCTCTTAAATATCCTTCTCTTAAATAATGATCTCTTTTATTTATTTTTTAAAAAAAGAAAACAATTTAGACAAATAATTATTTCTTCTAAAGAAATAATTATCTTGTAACACAATTATTTATTTATTTTATTTTAAAAAATAATTATTTACTTTTAATTTAATTTAGAGAAAATATTAGTTTTTTTTTCTCATGTAGGTCCATATGCCTAGTGGCATAATTTGATTAGCCAAAGGCTTGTATACGAAGAACAACATTATTTTATGCGTGGCGCTATGTAATTGGACCAATCATGTTAATTAATTTGGAACTTTTTCAATACATAGTAATATTTAATTTGTCAATAATTGTGTTATATATATTTTTTTTTTGGTCTAAAAACACGTATTAATTTGTGATAAGTTAAAATTTAGATCCTTACAAATACCGCATTAAGAATTGCATATATTTATGTAAAAGAGTCTCAATTTTGTTTTTTTATTCTCTTCTTTTTTAAAGAAAAAAGAAAAAAATTTACTTGAATTGTGTCGATCTTCCCAACATAATGAGTTTTTTTTTAAAATTTTATTATTGTTCTCCCTTCTTGAATCAACTTCTTACATTTTTCTTATTATTGTATCTTCACATGGGCACCGAAACCGATTTGGAGCAATTCTCTCTCCCCCTCTTTTTGTCTCATCATCCATTAGTTTAAAGACTCCATGATTATGTGGAAGTAATTAAGTGTTTTGGGAGTTGAAAAACAGTACATGCTTTTCTTTTTTACTAACAGGTTCGGTAATTTTACTTTAAGTCAACTTTTTAATTTTAAGTTATTTTAAATTGAAAAGTTAAAAATTTATTTGGTTAGAAAATTAGTAATTTTTAAGTCACTAAAAAAATCAAATAAGTCGAATGTGAATTTTTAAGATTGTTCTGGAGCCTAAATAAGATTTTGTCAAATTAAAAAGTCAAAAAATTAAAAAATTAAAAAGTCAAAAGGTAAAATTAAAAATTATTATCAAAAAAGTTAAAACTAAAAAGCTAATAGTGTAAAAGTTGAGAGTTGAAAAATGAGACTTTTTGACTTTTTAAACTTTAAGCCAAAAAGCTAAAAGACTCAAAAAATTAACTTTAAGCTGATTTGCCAAACAAAGGCTTAATATGCAAACTTCTAGTCATGAACATGGGCTTACCAAATGGAAAACTCTCTCTCTCTCTCTCTCTCTCTCTCTCTTTTCTTCTTAAATTATTCATATTACTTGTGCTTTACACCAACTTTCACCACGTTTTTGCTGCAAGTAGATTCATATTTTCACAATTTGTGTAAAAAAATTGCCTTTTTGGCTTGATAGTTTACTTTTTTCTCTTTGCAATGCAACTTTCCATCCATGCCCTAGAGTTAAAAAATAACTGTAAGCGCACCATTTTTTTTACTGAACAACTTTTTTTTTTGCTCGTTCGTTTCTTTTTTCTGCACTATTTTTTTACCCTAACACATTTTATTTAGCTCTCACATATTTTGCTAACAAATTTTCTCTTTTGTTTTTTTTTTTTTTGCTTTTTTTTTTCAAGAACAAGAACTCTTTTGGACACAGATGGAACCATTCTTCAATTCTTTTTGTTGCACTCTAACACTTTCGTACACACTTTCGTACACATTTTCTTCTTTCTTTTGCTAACAACAAATTTTTTTTTGCTAACAAAATTTCTTTATTTATTTTTTGAATAGAAATTCTTTTGGAGACGGTTGCATCGCTATCCCACTAGCGATTTGTTACTTTGCCTGTCTCTGGTGACTTCTTACTTTGCCCACCATTTGTGATTTGTCACTTTGTCCGCCGTTGTTGACTTGTTACTTTGCCTGCCATTGAAAACTTATTATTTTGCCCGTCATTGGTTACTTCGCTCACTGTTGAAGACTTGTTACTTCGCCTACTGTTGGAGACTTGTTACTTCTCACCATTGAAGGCTTGTTACTTTGCTCATCATTAGAGACTTGTTACTTTCTACCGTTGGAGACTTGTTTACTTTACCTGTCGTTGGAGACTTGTTACTTTGTTCACTTTTAGAAACTTGTTACTTCCCACGATTGGAGGATTATTACTTTGCTCGCTATTGGAGACTTGTTACTTTTCACTATTGGAGACTTGTTACTTTCTGCCGTTGGAAGCTTATTACTTTGTCCGCCGCTTAAGATTTGTTACTTTACTTGCTGTTTGTGACTTGTTACTTCCTGCTGTTGGAGGCTTGTTACTTTGCCTGCCAATGGAGACTTGTTACTTCCCGTGGTTGGAGGCTTGTTATTTTGCTCGCCGTTGGTCAAAATAATTTTTTGATAACAATAATTTTTGCTAACTTCATTTATTTATTTTTTGCTAATAAACTTTTTCCTCCATTTTTTGATATTTGTAGAAACAAGAATTCTTTTGGAGACAATTACTTTAGTTGTTGGAGATCTGTTACTTTGCCTACTGTTAGAGATCTGTTACTTCTCCGTCGCTGGAGATTTATTATTTTACCCGTCATTGGAGATCTGTTACTTTGCCCGTCGTTGGAGACTTGCTACTTCGCTTACCGTTGGTGACTTGTAACATTGCCCGACGTTGGTAACTTGTAACTTTTCTTACCATTGGTCACTTATTACTTTGCCTGCCATTGGGGACTTGTTATTTCGCACGCCGTTAGAGGCTTATTACTTTCGCTATTGGAAACTCGTTACTTTGACCGCCATTGGAGACTTGTTACTTTGCCTACCGTTGAAGACTTGTTACTTTGTCCATTGTTGATAACTTGTTACTTTGTCCGCCTTTGGAGACTTGTTACTTCTCCTGCCATTAGATACTTGTTACTTTCTGTCATTAAAGACTTTTTACTTTGCCCCCGTTAGTATGATGGATAGGAGATGGGTAGGCCGGCTGATTGTAGGCTTGTGGGAATACTGTCCTCGGAGGTGGTGCTGGCATATTACCCTGACTGGGTTGCTGTTACCAGGAGAAGTTTGGATGATTTCTCCAACCTGGGTTGTAGGTATTGGTAAATAGAACATTACCTGGACGGGAGAAACCCTGGGCTACATTGACTTGCTCTTGCACATACTCGGGGTACTGTGCATCAGATGGGCAATCGATGACAAAATGAGCCGGGTTAGCACACAATGCACAAGGGCCTGTGAAGGCGGAGGTGGTGCAGCAGGTGCTACAGTTGGATCATTGGATAAGAGCTGGCTCAGAGTCTGTGTCAGGGTGGAAACTAGGTCGGGAGATTGCGTAATCTCATACTGCCTCGAGATTTTGAGGTGGAAGAGGCTGTGGACCGGTCTGTACGAGAGGCTGAGGCTTGGTGTTGGGAGTTTTCACTCGAGCTTTCAAAAATGCTCCACGCCTCATTATCGTTTTTTAACATTAAGGTTCCACCATAGGAAGCGTCGACGAACTGACAGTGTTAAGGTGTCAACCCGTTATAGAAGCACTGGACTAGCTACCATTTTGGCACCTGATGATGAGGACAAGCTCTTATAAGATCCTTACGGCGTTTCCAAGTCTCGTAAAACGTTTCGCCATCGAGTTGAGTGAAACTCGTAATGGCGCATCTGATTTGATTGCTTTTGCCTATTGAAAAATATATTCTTTAAAATTCCTATTGAAGTTTAGCCCAAGCTGTGATTGTGTTCGATTTTAAGGAATTAAGCCAATATTTGGCTTTATCTTTAAGAGAGAATGGGAACAATTTTATTTTAAGTGCCTCACCAGAAAAGTTACTGATTTTGACTGTTGAGCAGATTTCAAGGAATTCATCTATGTGCTTGTTTGGATTCTCATTACCAAATCCACAGAAAGATTGGAGCATTTGAATTATGTTGGATTTGCTTTTATAGGGCATTACTCCAACCGTAAGGGCTGGAGATAAGATGGTGGCACATACTTTGAATGAGTGAAATACTTGATCAGAGATTTAACCTAGGGGTCGTCCTAATTTTGGTTTGCTATGGTAGTGGGTGTGGTGTGTGAAGTGAGTGAAGCTCGTAGGAAAGTTCGAAAAGTGCGTTTGGTTTCAGGGTCAAAGGAAGCTAAAAAAAGGCGTGTAGATTGGCGGTCGAGCATACATAAAAAGAAATGAAATACTGGTCAATGAGCTACATGCCCCCTAAATCTAGTTTTCTCTGATTTAAAACAAAAGCAGAAATTTAAGACTTATAGCGTGTGGACAGAGATGATTCACTTTTGTTTTTGCGCTTGTTTGTCCAAAATTTCCGCTTTTGTCATGTCCGTCTTCGAAAACCTAAAAAAAGAAGAACTGCAGTTCAAAGCAATATTTAAGGAGAAAAGAAAACTAAATAAAATATTAAACAAATAAATCGTAGCCGTAAATCAAATCCCTAGCAATGACGCCAAAAATTGGTTCATGTCGTATTGTATCAAAAATATATTTATTTAAATTCTTATTTTAACGACTAACCCGTAGGGTAGTGGCTAAAGTCTCGATATCGTCCATATGAATTTTAATGCGATTATAATTTATTTATTAAAATATCTTATCATTGATTTTCTTTCTAGAAAATAAAGGTTTGTTTTGTATACTATTTCTATTTAAACTAAACAACTACTAAATCTGAAATCAGAGTTAGAGTTGGAGAAAAATTCCCAAGGAATTGAATCCTTCCTAGCCAGTAGTTTTTGTTTCATTCAAACTCTAGTTCAATTTTAAACTGTTCAACTCAAGCCTATCGCGACTACAAGGCCGATAAAGATTTTCAGAAGGATAAACTCGAATCCGAACCTGGCATATTCTATCTAAGATTCTGACACGGATCGTCCGAAACACGACCCGTCCTATTGAAGTATAAAATATCTCACGTTCGAATCTCGAGAACAAAAAATGGCAGCTGCATGATCTCATCTTTATAATCACTGAAAATAAAAACGAAAACTAAATATTTAAATTAAAAATCCGTTAATCAAAAGTCAACATAAGTCACACAACGAATTGAATCCGAAATAATAACAAACAGAAGAGTTTGAACTACTCCTAAAAATACCGAACTAGGGATTCATCATGCCTTAAAAACGAGAAAAGCTTAGCCGCTCATGTTGCGGCTCGATTCCATGAAAAGTTAAAAAAGAATGGAATCCCAAGCCTTCGTCTCTATCGTCTCATCACTTCCCGAGCCTTCCAAATTGACTTTTAGTTGATCTCCTCGGCCGTCCTTCTCAATTTCAGAATGATTTCTTCAGTTCCCCTAGGCCATCTATTTATAATGGTGATCCACACCCCCAGGTTACAGCATTGTAGGAGAACTCTGCTACCTGATTTCGTATGGACGAAACTTATTCTGTATGGGCGCTTTTGGTCCAGTGACATTTTCGTCCTAACGAAACTTAATTCGTCCGGACAATTTTCTTTCTGGTGCTATTGTGTTCGGACGCTCGGTTGGTCCGTCCGGATGGTTTTCTTACTGGATGACTTTCGTCCGGATGCAGGGTATTACGTCTAGGCGGTTTTTGCCTTGAAATTTTCTTTTTGCCCCTGTCGTTCTTTTTGGTCTCATTTTACATCATTTTCTTCTCTATGCCACATCCCATGATGCTATTGACAAAAACACTACATAATAATTCATCAAACACATTTTCAAGACTTAATATAGTATATTTTGCAGAATTAGATCGGCACTTTATGTACCGATAAGCAGTTATGCCTGGTGTTGGTCCAAAAATGATTTTCTTTGCATAAAAGTATCTTTTTTGCCTAGGTTCTATTTTGGGCCATTCTTGTATTCAAATTGAAACACCATGAGTCGTCTTTTCAATAGTTTTACTCTCTTTTGCTAAATTTGTTTTGTAGAAAACATTTTGATTAATATTATAAAGGCGAGCCGATTTTCTTATAATTGTTTGCATGTGTTTTATTAAATGTCCCTTGGCACGTTGATTTTATAGTGGTTGGGCCCTTGTTTATCAACCTTTTAACCTTGGGGTTTTGACGCGTAAGCTCGGTAATCTTTGCTTCCTTTGTTGCGGTTTTGGAGACGTGACAAGATTAATTGGATGTTTTGATGGTATGTATCTCATGAAATAAAAAAGTTAATTGGGGCATTATCACATTTTTATTTTGGTAGTGCTCCTGTAACTCTCCTGCTTTGGTAATGCCATGTAGCTGTCCCTGCTTTAGTAACTCCCTTGCTTGAGACTTGCCCACATTAAAAAGCGTGGCCTATGTCATTTTAGGCACTAAAAACAAATTTCTAGCAAAACATGAAATCTTTGATTTTATTCTAATCTTTTAAACTTGGTAAATAGGGTAAAAATGTCAATAAAATAAATCCTAGCTTAAGCGAAGATATACCAATTAATTATCACTATTAATGCAAAATAAAAGATATAAAAAGTTCACAATATTCAAACTCTATCCAAACAAAGTCCAAAAAATGAGAGAATACATTCAAAATGTTCATAACAAAGCAAGAACTTATTAAAAAGTTCATGATTTTGTCCACGGGTTCACGAAGTTGATATGATAATCTATTCTACATCGGTAGAATATAGAAAATAAGTCTGGTATATAATGAAACTTGTAAGTTACTACTAATAATTTAGATTTAAGTATTTTGGGTCACGCTATTAGACTATTTATTTAAATTATTAAGCAAGTAATTTATTTGAATTGGAATTTAAATTTTGAACCATAGGGGTGAGAGAGAGAGGAGGAGGATTCGTCGTATCGGAGCTATAAAATAAACCTTTTAAGGAATGCATTTATAAAAAAGCAGAGTAGAAATATCATTTTTAAAATTTTTTTTAAGGCCAATTGCATATTTTTAAATATTATAATTATCAAAATCTCTAAATTTTTCTAAAATTAACGGTAAGCTAGAAAAAGGAAAATTAACCAAAAAGGTCCTCAGGATAAATTAATTGATCATAATAATCACGTGGACAGAGGAAGGAAGAAATCGCATATCACCTAAACAATTAAACATAATTTCCTCCGTGTGTTTGGTGAGAAATAAATGTCGCCAAACGTGAATATTAAAACCTCTAACGTTAAATTTTATTATTTTGTCATTGAAAAATATCATATTATTTATTAATATGTACAAGAAAATAGAAAAAGGGATTAGACTACTATGAGCACTTATTATTTAGGTGCATAACGTATGTATTTTATAATTGAATTTAACTTTATATAATAAAATATTAAAGTTGAAATAATTAAAAATAAAAATAAAAATAAAAAGAACTATATAACTGAGCTTAAAATTATCATTGCCAAAGCTATAATAAAAATAATTAAAAGTCAAAATTGAGATAATTATGTTTGGCCTAACTTTTTTTAGAATCTTTTTACTTAAAAACTTTTTAAAAAGTCCAATGGTTTGGCTTAAGTTGGCTTTTTTCTTTACATTTTTTTATATTTATATTTTTATAAAAAATTAAAAAATCAAAACACTTAAAAAAAACTAATTCAAACACAAGCTTACTAAGGTTTCTTGGGCCAAAGAGTTTAAAGCTCGAGTTTTTGCCTTTTTATTTAAATTCATAAAAGTTAAAAAATTGTGGTTTGGGAACCGAAGCTTTCAGCCTTTTACCTTTTTTTGCTGTTTTACATAGAATAATTATATATATATTTTTAAATAATCATAACTTTTATCATACGCATATGCTTTTTATAAAAATTATATTTTTTAAATTTACTTGTCAAAATCTATTAAACAAGATACATATTGAATATATAATTATGTAAAAATAAATTTTAAAAAATTATAACAATTTTTTAACTTAAAGTTCTTTTGGCTTAAAGTTATTTAAGCCAAACTTTTCAACTTATTATCTTTTAGCTTAAATTCATTTATGTAGTTTATCAAATAAAATTTTTACATATTTGACTTCAAATCAAATTATCAACCAAGACGTAAGTATACACCCTAATTGGTTATGAGTGTAGAGCCTAAAATAATCATACCAAAGCCAAAAATTGTCACAGCTCAAACCCAAATTAAAATGACTAAATAAGGCACATACTATAGAATTTTCTTAGACAAAATTACGGACTAAAGCTAGTTTAAGAGAGACATCATTACATTTTAATTAAACTTAAACAACAATTAATTTAGTTAATTTTCGGTAAGGCACTTCACCTTTTCTCTACTTAGCTTTTGTTGAAAGTACTCCTCCCAAGTAAGGGTGTAAAAATGGCCCAAGACCCAATATGGGTTCGAAGTTTGTCCGAAATCCACCACTGTAGAAGCCCGGCCCGGTCCACGCACTATTCATAGACCGAGCTTGGGCTGCCCGTCAAAACCCGACGGGTCGGGCCGGCCCGGCCCGATTCCAGACCGCCCAAAAAAAAGCCTAAGGCCCGTCCGAATGAAACCTGCCACAAAACTCGAGTCGGGCTAGCCGTTGGGCCCGACCCGACCCAACCCTCTCCCCCTCCAACGGTAAGTTTATGGGATGAACGGCCGAGATTAGATTTTTTAAAAATTTGACGGTTGGGATTATTTGACCGTTGGGCCCGGCCAACGGCTAGTTTTTTATTTTTTTTTAAATACAATTTTTTCCTATAAATAGAGAGCTCCCTTTCATGTTTTTCTCATCCAAACAACTCTTTTCTCTCTACTCTTTTCTCTCTAATTTTTCTCTCTAATTACTCGGTGGTATTCGGGTTCGGTAATATTCGGGTTCGGACCGGACCGTTCGATACAATTGCTGGCGAATCAATAAATAAAGATCAAGAATCGAGATTAAAATCAAAATACAAATCGATCGAGATCAAGATTAAAGATCGGAATTCCTTAATTCGGTTTGCTTTATTTTTTGCAATTTAATTTAATTTTTTACAATTTTGTTTAATTTTTTTAAATTTTAGTCTCTATTCTCTAAAAAAAAAATTTTTTTACAATTTAAATTCTAATCTCTAAAAAAATTAATTTATTTGTTGCAATATTTAATTAAAATTTGAATATATTTTTTTAAATTTCTAATTAGTTTTTTAAAAAATTAAATTCTATTTCATTTTCAATTTTTTTAAATTGTAGTCTCTAATCTCTAAAAAATTATATTTTTTTTTCAATTTAAATTCTAGTCCCTAATTTATTTATTTGTTACAATTTAAATTGTAGTTTCTAATTTATTTGTTGCAATTAAAAATTTAGTCTCTAAAAAAATTAATTTATTTGTTGAGTTAAAATTTAATATTTTTAAAAAAAAAATCAATGGATCCAAATATTTTTTTCGCTAATGAAGAAGAAAATATTTTTACATTTTACCTACTGGTTTTAATCCCACTCCCCATGCTCATATTCCATCCACTGCTTCATCTGCATCTGCATATGCATTTATAGATTCATCTAGTAAAAAAGTTTCAAAAGTGTGGGAATTTTTTAAAATTTTTTTTGAAAAAAATAATGATGGCCCCGTTATTGTTAAAACAGAATGTAAAATTTGTAATAAATTACTTTCGGGTAACACATCGAGTGGCACTAGCCACTTACGTAGACATGCTGAAATTTACCGTAAAAATTCACCTCTTAATGTCACTTCAAAAATGCAAATAGGTAGGGATACAACTGGTAATATTATAAATTTTTCGTGGGAACAAACCCGCGCACAAAATGCTGTTGTTGATTATATAATAAAATAAGAACAACCATTTTCAATAAGTGAACAACCGGCATTTGAAGAAATGATACAAATTGAATTTGTTCCGCAATTTCAACGTTTTTCTATAAATACTACAAGAAATAGGATTTTAAGTAGATTTGATCAAATTAAAATCGAGTTAATGGATTTATTTACAAATTTAAAAAAAATAGTTTAACTTCTGATTTATGGACTGCTAGAAATAAATAAGAATTTTAATGTATTACAGCACATTTTATAGATAATG
>JAOTRH010083747.1:0-16998 GCA_034768845.1 Heliamphora exappendiculata | reverse complement strand
GGTGCATCACCGTGTGAGGTTGATTGCGTGTGCTTGATTGCATGTGTTTAGATGTTTTGATAACATGAACGTCTTAGCATGTGGGGTATGTGTGAATGTTATGTACATGTGAGCATGGGGGTTGAACCTTAGGAGTGATTAGTCTTTCCTTCGGGCGTTTGGATTAACAAACTTGGGAGCCAAGTTAAAAACGCGTTTAGCTGACGTGATTTCTAGCAGGGAATTTGAGTAGGTTAGTTAAATTGACGCGTCATTCTTGTCGGTTCTTCTTCGTATGTGGAGTTTGTTTAGCATGAACCTATGTGATTACGTGTTAGCATGCTTATGTGATTCGTGCTTATATGTTGCATCTTATGTTCTCTGTTTCTTTCATGTAGACGTGATGTTTGTGCAGAGAGGGCGAGGCCATGCTTGAGGCCGTGGCTATGGTTTTGGCCAAGGAAATGTACCTATCCCTGATGCTGGGGATGCAAATGCTCTCTAGAGACCAATGGATGCGACTGAGTTGCTGCATTTACTGGTTGGTTCTATCCAACAGCTGGTTGAGGCAGCTAGAGGTGAGACCAGTACAGAGGGAGTGCCTGAGTCAAGGGCTACAGTGGTGATGCGAGAGTTCAGGCGTATGGATCCTCCTACTTTTGCTAGGGATCCTGATCCTACAGTGGCTACGGAGTGGTTGGAGCTGATGACTCAGATCCTTGACACGCTGCATATCATTGAGGATGAGTCGCGGGTTTCTTTTTCCATGTTTCGGCTGAGGGGTGATGCTCACGAGTGGTGAAAATATGCTAGAAATATTGTGGGGGTCACATGGGCAGCATTTACTGGAGTTTTTCTAGAGAAATACTTTCCTGCTTCATCTAGAGACTTGTATAGAGAGGAGTTCTATACTCTCAATCAGGGAGCGATGGGTGTTATGCAGTATGAGGCTAAGTTTACTAGCCTGTCTCATTTTGCACCGGAGTTGGTAGCGATTGACGAGCTGAGGTCAAGGTGGTTTGAGCAGGCTTTGAGGCCCGCAATTAGAGAGAGAGTGGCCGGCATGGGGTTGCGTGTGTTTACAGTGCTGGTGGAGGTAGTAGCGAGGATTGAGAATACCTTGGAAAAGATTCGAGTTTCTAGGGAGGCCAGGACACCACATCGTGGGATAGAGACACAGACAGGTGGGCATTCCGGCAAGAGGCAGAAGTCCTTTGGCATTAATTTTCATCCATCCAGATTACCACAACAATTTTCTACCCCAGCACCATCAGTGGCTTCGTCGGGGAGGCCAGACCAGACTAGACCAGAGAGAGGTCATATGTTATCGGTGTGGACAGCCAGGGCATCGTGTGCCAGATTACCCGCAGCCAAGGCACTATTGGGATCCACAGTTGAGGCAGTCCCAGAGTCTCAAACCGGATTAGTCACCGGGGAGGGAGCTGCTGATTTGCTATAGATGTGGTCAGACAGGACATATCCGCAGGACCTGTCCCTAGAGAGAGTGCGCCGAGAGCTGTAAGCACATCAGAGGGTTCATTTGTGTAGGATCGATAGCAGCATTATGTAGTTTAGACTTCCCGTATTGCAGGTGGGAGTGCTTTAGTACAGTTGGTGCGGCAGCCGCCAGGTTATGGCAGACAGGCCAGAATGACGCAGGGCCGAGCGTATGCACTTACAGCCCCTAGTTCTTTTAGGGCACCAGTTGTACCAGATGATACAGATGTTTCTCCAGTGCACAAAGGTACCTTTTGAATGTACAATTTTTAGGCCAGTTTCTTCATTTCATATGTTTGGGAAGTTGGTGATGGATTCTGCGGGTGGTGTGCTGTGTTGAGACAACGGTTGTGAGGTTGGGGTGAGTTGTAGATCTCGTGTCTTTGAGATAGTTAGCCGTTGTTTAGGATGCCTGACTCTGTTTGACTATATCCTAGGAATGGTTCGGCTGAGCATCTCTCTTATACCTGTGTCGATTGCGATCGCCGATTTATTTTTTTTTGACCTTGTGCTGAATTTTGGGGATAAAATTCCTTTAAGGGGGGTAGAGTTGTGTGACCCTGACCCGTTTTTTTTGCATTTTTCGACGCGTGTTTGTCATTTTTGTTTCAGCATGTTCATACGTGTTTTTATGCATGTTCGAGTTTAGATATGCTTGCGGGGTTGGTTCCTGGGGCCGTTGGGCACTGTGATGTGGGTTTCCAAAAAAAAAATTTCATGGCCTATAAATATCTAGCGCTAGATATTTTCAAAAGATATTTTCAAAACTTCTCAACTAAGTTTTCTCGTTTTCTCTCTACATTCTCTCTAACTTCTCGGGGGCCCGAGGCTTAGTTTTCAACAATCCAACAGCTAATCCTTGTTATTGGCACGGTGGGCTATGAGTTCATCTGGTCAAAATTTTATTCTAGTGAAACTCAATTTTGCACGTGGATCGAGACATCGACTTTTTAACTCACCAAGGTAGGATCCTAGACTCTCATGTCTTATAAGGGTGCTACGTGTAATCGTGTGTGTTTTTACAGTTTTAAAATGCATGAAATCGCTTTATGTTTTAAACGTTGGTTTTGGGGTTCAAAATCATTTTTCGTCAATTTTAATTGGATGAAATCGGGTCTCGAGTATTTCTTTCGAGGTTTTGGTGTTAGTCTTGGGCTTGTGGGTGTGCGAGGGTGTTCGATGGGAGTTTGGAGGCTTCGTTTTGGGGTTTTAGTGGTTGAACCCGTAGCTTGGAGTCGATTTTTGCTAGGGTTTAGTCGACTGGATGGAGGGGATCAATCGACTGGATTGTGGTTCTGTGGGTTCAGTCAACTGGACCGAGGAGGTCAGTCGACTGAACTGGGTTTTTGGGTGTTTTTGCAAGATTCCAGTAGCATGTTTGGGTCGTTTGGATGGGGTCCAGTCGACTTGGTCCTGTGCTGGACTTTTCGGCGTTTTGGTGGTTTTGTTAGTCGTGTGGTGTCCTCTTAGTCGATTGGGATATGGGACTCGCTCGACAGCTCTCATCTAGTGGTTTTCAGTTGATTAGATTATGGGGTCCTGTCAATTGAAGTCACGGAGAGGGTGTTGGTTACGTCATACGGGTGTTGAGGCATGGTAGTGTGCGTGGTGGTTGGTGCATCATTGGGTGCAGGACGTGTGGGTCCGTTGTTTGTTTTAAAGGTGGTTTCTGGTGAGAACTATTTTATGGGAGATTCATGTGTGGGTCTCTGGGTTAGATTTTGATTTTCTGCATCGTTGGTTGTCCCGGTGAGTGGACGGGTCGTTCGGGTGAGCGAATAACGGGTGTGTGGCATGTGATGTCATATTGGGTTATGTGGCGTCGTGGTTATACATGTTTATGTGCTTATAGAACTATGATTAGTTTCATTCTCGCATGTTGTAGGATGGATACGTGATCTTATATGATCTTGGTGCATTTAATGCTTTGGTATTGTATATGCATATGATGATTCGGTGTTATCCCGTAGTATTCAATGTTATCCTGTAGTGTGCGGTGTTATCCCGTGGTATGCGGTGTTATCCTGTGGTGTGCGGTATTATCTCGTGGTAATGTGTGGTATTACCCCGTGGTATACAGTTTTACCTTGTGGTGTACGATTTTATCCCGTGGATGTGTGTTTGAGTAGGGATCTTTATCTCTGTGTTAAGACAATTATTAAGGCTTGTGAGAGTCGATTCTGTATTGCATGTGGGACTCGTAGGAGTCGATCTGTGCTGGTGAAGCATTGTACTATAAGTATCAAGTTATTTTCTAGGCTTTGATGAGTCTTGATACAAAACCATTTTTAAAACTGTTTTCCTTGAGGTTCTTCGAAGTCTTCGTATAAAATCGTTTTTCAACTGTTTTCTTCTGGACCTCGTATGAGTTTAGATATAAAATCGTTTTTATGGCTCGTGTGAGTCAAAAACTACACCTCGTTTTTTGAGCATGTTTTGTTTATATTTCATGCTTGTCTAGTTTCTGCTGAGTTTTGACTCACGGTATGGAATTTAAAATATTTTTCAGGTACCGATCATGTGGGTTGACTCGGGGTTGCCAATTGAGGCAGGAGGTCGATAGTCTTCTTTTTATTCTTTTGAACTATGCATGTTTACATGTTTTTCAGTGTTGGAACCGTGTAATGTAAGCCCTTGTGGCGGATATATTAAATACTTGGATGCTTTAATTTGTCAATAAACATCGGGTTTTGTATTTTATATGGTTGTTTATGGGCATTTCATGTGACCCAGAGTTTAGGGTGTGACAGCCTTCATCTTCTCTATCTCATCAGGTGCCTTAGGACACTAATCCTTGGATAGAGTAATTCCATGCCTGAAAGGGAGAAACTCTTTATTGGAATTCTGCATGCTAAAATGAGCAAGGATATCATTGATATACTTTTCTTGTGATAAGCCTAACATCCTTTATTTGTGATCTCACAATAGCTTGATCCCAATGATGTGACTGGCTTCTCCCAAGTCCTTCATATCGAATTATCCAGATAACCATACTTTTACCGAAGATAACACCCCCACATCGTTTCTGATGAGCAAGATATCATTTATATAAAGTATTAAAAAGACTACCATGCTTTCTCCACACTTCTTGTACACACAAGATCATCTGGACTCTCATTAAAATCATAAGACTTTATGGCCTGATCAAACCGAGTATTACAAGATCTCGATACCTGCTTAAGTCCATAAATGGATCTCTTAAGATTACACAACATGTGCTTCTAGACCTTTGCTATGAAACTATCTGGTTGTACCATATAGATATACTCGTTAAGACTTCCGTTAAGGAAAGCTGTCTTGACATACATTTCTCAAATTTTGTAATCGAAATGAGCCGTAATAGATAAGAGAATCCGGATAGACTTAAGCATAGTTACCGGCGAAATGGTTTTCTCATATTCGATCTCTTCTTTTTGAGTGAACCCTTTTACAACAAGCCTAACTTTGAAGGTTTCAACCTTCCCGTCTGTTCCTCTCTTCCTCTTGTTGATCCACTTACATCCGATGGCTTTTATCCCTTCAGGTGGTTCTACAAGTTCCCAGACCTGATTAGAATACATCGATTCCATCTCTGAATTCATAACCTTTTTCCAAAGATCTACATCTTTGTCTTGAAGTGCTTCATTATAGTTATAGGGTTCGGATCCAGTTCTACCGGGATCTTGTCGAAAGTTTCTCCCAAGAACATATACTGATCAGGTTGATGAACAACCCTCCCACTACGATGAGTCACTACCTACGTCTATGTACTAGCAGTAATACGCTGTACATAATTCAAACCCTGTGTGCACCATTATCCACATGCTCGTCAGGCATGTTAATGGTAACACCTTGATCATGATCTGCTCCTGTCCTGATAATTCTCCCACTACGACGAGGCAATGGGATATCAGTGACTTGTGGTTCCTCTTCCGTTCTACTGGTATTTTTCTCAATTCTTCTAGAACAATTTTAGTTTTGGACCTGTAGTTAATAATGTAATCTCTTCTAAGAATCGGGCATTGGTGTTAACAATGACCTTCTGATCTTTAGGATTATAAAATAGACCACCCTTAGGTCCCTTGGGATACCTCAGAAAGAAACAGACTTATGTCCTCGGTTCTAACTTACCCGCGTTCCCTTTCAGCACATGGCTGGACACCCCCAAATTCGAATATGTCTCAGACTAGGCTTGTGTTCGGTCCACAATTATGTGGGAGTAGAAGGTACTGACTTAGAAGGTATCGACTTAGAAGGTACTAAGTTAAAATATAAGTCGCTGTCTCTAATACAAGTCCCCAAAACGAATTAAGTAATCCTGAATAACTCATCAATGACCTTACCATCTCCATAAGAGTCAAATTTTTTCTTTCTGCTACACCATTCTGCTGTGAAGTGCCCGGTGCAGTCAACTGGGATATAATCCCTTTTGACGATAAGTAGTCTCTAAACTCTCCAAAAAGGTACTCCCCACCACGATCATATCATAGTAATTTAATACTTTTACCCAGACGCTTTCCTACCTCCGCCTTGAATTCTTTGAATTTCTTAAAGCATTCATACTTACGGTGCATCAGGTAAATATATTCATACCTTGAGTAGTCATCAATGAAACTAACGAAGTACTTAAAGTCACCTTTAGCTCAGATAGTCATAGGATCACACACATTATAATGAATCAGTTCCAATGATTCTTTAGCTCTATAGTCTTTGGCCGAGAAGGGCCTCTTGGACATCTTACCCTCTAAGCAGGATTCACAGACTAGAAGTGCTTTCACTTCTAATGAACCAAATGGTCCATCTTCTACCAATCTATTTATCCTTTTTAGATTAATATGACTCAAGCAAAATTATCAAAGAAACGTTTGGTACATTAAAGAAGAAAACTGTCTTATATAGTAAATTAGATATGTTATTCAATTCAGTTAGTTGCAGAGTAGGAGAGATATGAGATATAACATACAGATCATCTACCATTGTACTAGAACAAATAAAATATTTTTTTTTTCTTCATAACCACAGTCATTAAAATGAACAGAATATTTGTCTTTTACTAAACTTGATACCAAAATTAAATTTCTTCTTATAGAAGGTACATAAAGACAATCTTTTAGAAGTAAAATATTATCTCTACTAAAACTGATAGTGACATCTCTTACTGCAACTGCTGCCACCCTGGTATTATTGCCCATATATAGATATATTTTCCTATCACTAAGCTGTCTGGTTTCCTGTAACCCCTGCAAAGAATTGCAGACATGATTAGTGGCACTCGTATCTACATACCAGGTACCGGTAAATAACACCGCTAAACATGTGTCAACCACTAGTGAACAGAAATTACCTTGCTTTTTCTGCTTACTGAGAAAAATCGGACACTACGTTTTCAAATGCCCAAACTGGTTATAGTGATAGCACTTGCCTCTCTGCTTTTTCACACAAGCTTTTGGCCTCTTAGTTGCTTTTGGACTTGTGCCTCCCTATTTTTGAACCTTTTTTTTCTTCTTGCCTTTCGATTTAGCGGAGGAACCTTTTCTAGCCACATGCACAGAACCTGGCTTCTTAAGAATACCCTCGACTGTTTGAAGTGCTCTGAGAACACCCTCGACTGGAGTATGATATCGACCTGGGTTTCTCTGTTAATTTTAACTCCTAAGATTTTCAGTTCATTCAAAAAACTGATCATCTTCAAAAACATGATCCCTAACAAGGGCACCTTCAGCCATGCTTATATACATCAGAGATTTCATGGCCACCTGCCTAGCAGCACGGTTTTGATCCCTAAACATTTTTTTGAGGTTCAGAATCATGTCATAAGCACTGGGTATAGTCTACTACTGATGCTGCAATATATTTGACATGAAAGGAAAAATGTAACAGCGAGATATCTGATCAGCTTTCTACCATTTTTCATAAGTTTGGGTTTCCTGTTCGGTCGTCTCCCCATCAGATATTGGTGGACAAATCTCAGACAATACAAATTTATAGTCCTCAACAGTGAAGATAATGCCCAAATTCTTTTTTCAGTCAATATGGTTTGGTCCTATTAGTTTGTTTTCTTTGAGTATGGTTGCGAGTGGATTGAAATCCATTTTAATCTTGAGAATCACATAATTAAAATAATAATTAATTATGATGAGCAAAACTTTAAATTTTTTAAAATTTGGCTCCCTCTATCATTTTAAAAAAATTCGCCAGTAGCCTGGTACCACGTGAATAACATGCCTCAATGGGAGGACGCCTACTGTTCATCGTTTGTCTAGACATGTCAATTCCTATTAATTTTACTATTTAGGCAGCAGACCATGCCAAGTGAAATTAAAAAATTGACATAGTTTCGGTCTAATAAATAATAGCAGTGACTCAGATAGAAATGATACTATTATTTATAGTCAAGTGATAATCACCACCTAATATAAAATCAATCATTTTGCAATAACTTTTCAGATGGAGAAGTGATCCACACTAACAGTTATCTAGAATTATCCATGAAGGAGGTTCATACTTGCAATATCCCAATTAATCATGTCCAATGGGGAGGAAGGTGTTACTGCCAATACGTAGAATTAATTACATCACCTACAAACTGGTAATGAAAACCGCAGCATTTATCTGTGATAAAATTTTCTTTTCCACTTAAAATTTTAAAATATTTTTGAGGGGTTATAAAAATCTGTTTAATTAAAATAAATTCATTAATTTCAAAAACTACACGATTCAAAAGATTTCAAAACATCTTTCTATGTATATGATCCAAAAGATTTTGATTTGCCAAAATATCTTTTCGTATTTTAATGTGTAACAATTAAAACTATCGATGAATGCACAGTTTTTTTTTATTTTACAGCTAAGGTATTGATTAAGGACATTCAAATATTTTATTTTTACGTTACACATTTAAAAATAATAATTTATTAAGATTAAATATTTTTTCATTTAATTAATCCAAAATTTGGAATTAATTTTTACATTTTCCAAGATATTCAATTTTAAAAAAAACAATCTTAAACGTGTTATTTTGTAAAAATAAAATATCTAAAAAAAATTTATTTAATTAAAAAACTTATGTTCAAAAATTAATTTGTAATCTTTCAATCTTTATCTGAATCAGTTTCCGCATCCAAGTTCTATCAGGATTTATTGATATGTAGTGTTATACAAATACAACACTATCTGGATCATTACATATTAGAAAAACTGTTCAGAGAGACCCAAAATCCAGCCACCACCGCCGGCCCACTGGCACCGCCGCATGCTGCCACTTCAGGCAGCTTTTGCTGCCTGGTTTTAACTCTGTTATCAACCCCGTTTTTTTCAAAAAATAGCATATGAAAAATATTATTTTTTTGTAAAAATCCCGATTCGAAAATAGCTCAAAAATAACTTTGGATGGCCATTAAAACAACGCCGCCGCCTGCTGCCGCTGCTTGTTTTGGCTTTTGTCGTGGTAATTTTAGTTCTCGTTTTCTCCTATTTTTAGCACTTATATCTAGTAACATGTTGCCTTAACGAACGCCCCAAAAATAGTCCCAAAAAAGCTCAAAAAATTGCCCCGAATAGCCCGCCGCCGCCGAAAATTGCTGCTATTTGCTTGCTATTTTGCGGCTATTATGCCTCTGATTTTTTCATTGTTTTGGATTATTTTTCAGTTAGTTATACTGCTATATTATGCCCAAAAAATTGCTTAAAAATTGTCCCAAAAACATCCCAAAAAACCATCAAAATTGGCCCTGAACTGCCGCCAGTGGTGGCTATTTTTGTTGGTTTTCCCCGGCTATTTTAGTATCTATTTTGTTGTTATTTTTAATGCTTAAAACCTGCAGAAATTTACTAAAAAAATAGTAGCAAAATCATGAAAAAATCACAGTGATCCATGGCCCGAACTTATCCAAGGCGTAGCCAAGGCGTCGACGAACTTTCCTGCAACCTTGTGGTGTTATCTACCAACATATCTATGTGGGGGAGAGGGAAGTCATCCTTAGGACTAACCCTGTTAAGATCTCTGAAATCGACACACACTTGGATTCTTCCGTCTTTCTTTAGGACTGGGACGATGTTAGCAGTCCACTTTGGGTATTCTGTGACCATGAGAAATCCGGCATCTATCTGCTTGGCGACTTCCTCCTTAATGTTGAGGTCCCAGTTTGGCCTGATTCTTTTGAGCTTCTATTTGACGAGTTTAGCATCGAGATAGAGTGGGATTTGATGTTTGTATGATGTCAGGATCAATTCCAGTCTTATCTTCACAGGTCCATGCAAAAATATCTTTAAATTCTTTTAATAAAAAGGTTAACTGCTCACGTTCTTTCGAAAAGAGCGTAGAACCAACATGAACTATCTGCGGATCCTTTTTATTATTAAGATTTATTAAAATGGCCTGAAGGTTTTTGATGGTTTTCTTGTGTTTTGAATCGAATTCGTGATTTTAATTGCTTGGGAGTATCTTAAGAGCATAATTCTCATATCTTCGTCATTATAGTGCATTCAAGACGGGTGCCTAAGATTCAGCTGGGTCAAATTGTGGTGTCTATAATGACAAGAATCCCAGAGGGTAGTCCTATAATTTTTTATATCCCAAGCTTGGCTCATATGCAAAATCTTAGCTCGAACCAAATTTGTTTGACTAGCGTAGTACCCAAGTCTGCTATTCGTCAAAACCTCAAATATCGCGCTTGCTAATCAGGAATGATTTGACAAAAATTGAGTCACAGTTAGATTTGGAACATCGAATTTACCATAGTAACACTCTTCTTGTAAAAATATGATACCCTTTTTATACCCCAATTCTGTTCCAAACTGCTAAAACAAAGGTTCAACTGTTGGATGAAGGACATGTGGTGAACAGGCTGTATAGAGCTGACAATTCACCATTAGATGGTGACAGATGGTATGCCAACTCAATAGAGCCAGCTAATAATTTTTATAAATACAAGCCTCTTTCAGAGCATTTATGGAGTTCTTTCATGCCAAATGAAAAGTGCCATAGTGCTCTATCTCCTCCAGCTCTCTCTTTCACTCTGGCTCTTTCCCTCTGTCACCATCAACGTCCATTCCAGTGGCCTCCCAAGAGAAGAACTGAGCACTCCAATAGCTTTTAAATAGGTATAAATATATCCACGGGCTCCCCATTTTTCTCCTCCTTTTTTATTTCTCCTTTTCTTATTTATTTTTTATTTTGTGCGTGGATCCCACTTTTTAAGCCGAGGTTTTACCCGTTTAGAAGATAAATACACACCCCTCCTTTTAGGTAAACCTCTAGTCACGAACCTAAATCTCACATTTCGTCCAGTAGAGCTATTCTGAGATGCAAAACAAGATATAAGTGTGACACGTGATTAAAATTGTTAGTATCGTCTCAAAAATACCTATTAAACTCTAGGGACCTGGACCTCCACTAAAACATGATGTACTATTATATGTAGAAGTATATGCATAATCAGGCTCTAATACCACTCTTCTAACACTCCAAATTCGAGGACATGACCAGTCATGAACTACGGGCCCTAGCCCAATAGGCCACGAAAGCTAGAAAACAAAATACTTCACCAAAAAATATATAAAGTGCTGACATACATTATTACCAAAACTTAAGTCGAATTAAGAGTTGTGTGGGTACAAATTGCCTAGTATCCTTCATATAACATACAGTCATAGTCACTAACAAAACAAAAGGGTACCAAAAAAATGTTAAATCAAGTAAAACTCATACGAGATCACTGAGTTGGGTCCCAGGGACAGAGTCCATCATTACCAACCCTACTAATCAGCTAAAAATGTTAAATACAACAGCAGTCGATGGCTTGGTAAATGGTTAGTATACATAGTAAAAAATAGTTCAAAATGAGATGTTCAAAATACATATAACAGAAACACAATCATGGCATGTAGTGAAGTGTAAAATTGCCTGATCCTCTTGTCAAATGCACATTTTATATTTAATACCATTTATAAATAAATTCACCAAATTCAATGTCACTAATAAGTAATCAATGTATCAAGTCTCATCATAATTACATAACAATATGATCATCTATAATCAGAGAGAACCATGTTAGAAAAGAGAGAAAGAATACGGAAAAGCGCGTGTTCTCATTGTGAGACATACACACGTATTTATTAAGTAATGAGAGCCTACAGCAGATACTGTGGGTATCCCCACAGGATATTATTAATACTTAATATATTAATACTAAATATATATTAACATCCTCTCAAGTGGGAGCATAGATATCAATCATGCCTAACTTGTTACAAATATAGTGAACCCGGGTCCCGGGCAATGCCTTAGTGAACACACCAGCCAACTATTCACCAGATCGAACAAAGCTAAAATCGATAGTGTTGTTCTTATACTCGTGGCAGATGAAATGATAGTCGATCTCGATGTGCTTAGTCTGCTCATGAAATACTGGATTAGTAGCAATGTCGACAGCAAACTTATTGTCACACCACAACTTGGTAGGACCCATAGGCGGCTCGTCTAATTTAGTGAGAAGCTATCGAATCCACGTGAATGCGGATGCTGCCAATGCCATAGACCTATATTCTACTTCAGCACTGGACTTCGACACCACATCTTGCTTTTTCACGAAACTTGGTTTCTACCTACAAAGATAGAGAACCATGATGTGGATCCCATATCAATCGGGCATCCTGCCCAATCTGCAACAGAATAGCCCTCGATTTGAAAATGATCCCGATCACAGAACTATAGACCCTTCACCGGGTTAGAATGGAGGTACATAGGATACGAACCACTGCATTCTAATGGGGAATGCAGGGATCAGACATAAACTGACTCACAATGCTGACATGATAGGTGATATCTGGTCTTGTCATGGTGGTTAAATAATTAAGTTTTTCCACCATTCTGCGATACATGTCAGGGTGAGGAAACACATCACTGTCACCGGGAAGAAGCTTCACACTCGGATCCATCGAGGACTCTACACTTTTGCATTCAGCAGGTCGGCATCGCGCAAAATATCAATCACATATTTTCTTTGAAAAATAAAAATCCCATGCTTACCTCTGGCTACCTCGACCCCCAAAAAATTTCGCATGTGCCTAAGATCTTTAGTCTAAAATTGTGTCTGCAGAAAGACCTTTAGGCTACTAATCTCAACATGGTCATCACCAGTGATGAAAATATCATCAACATATACAACAAGAAAAATTTGTCCGACGAAAGAACATGGTATAATCTTTGCCTGACTACCGCAGACCAAACTGTTACACCACCGTGCTAAACCTCCCAAACCAGGCCCGAGGAGATTATTTTAAACTATATAAAGAACGACGAAGGCGACACACCATATCAGACCCCCTCTGAGCAATAAAATCGGGAGGTTGCTTTATATAGACTTCTGCCTAAAGAGGGAACCATGTTACAAAAGAGAGAAAGAATACGGAAAAGCGTGTGTTCTCATTGTGAGACATACACACGTATTTATTAAGTAATGAGAGCCTACAGCATATACTGTGGGCATCCCCACAGGATATTATTAATACTTAATATATTAATACTAAATATATATTAACACCCCCTCAAGTGGGAGCATAGATATCAATCATGCCTAACTTGTTACAAATATAGTAAACCTGGGTCCCAGGCAATGCCTTAGTGAACACGTCAGCCAACTATTCACCAGATCGAACAAAGCTAAAATCGATAGTGCTGTTCTTATACTCGTGGTGGATGAAATAACAGTCGATCTCGATGTGCTTAGTCCGCTCATGAAACACTAGATTAGTAGCAATGTCGACAGCAAACTTATTATCACATCACAACTTGGTAGGACCCATAGGCGGCTTGCCTAATTTAGTGAGAAGCTATCGAACCCACATGATTGCGGATGCTGCCAATGCCATAGACCTGTATTCTACTTCAGCACTGGACTTCGACACCACATCTTGCTTTTTCACGAAACTAGGTTTCTACCAACAAAGACAGAGAACCATGACGTGGATCCCCTATCAATCGGGCATCCTGCCTAATATGCAATAGAATAGCTCTCGATTTGAAAATGATCCCGATCACAGAACTATAGACCCTTCCCCGGGTTAGAATGGAGGTACGTAGGATACGAACCACTGCATTCCAATGGGGAATGCAGGGATCAGACATAAATTGACTAACAATGCTGACATGATAGGTGATATCTGGTCTAGTCATGGTGGTTAAATAATTAAGTTTTTCCACCATTCTGCGATACCTGTCAGGGTGAGGAAACACATCACCGTCACCGGGAAGAAGCTTCACACTCGGATCCATCGAGGACTCTACACTTTTTGCATTCAGCAGGTCGGCATCGCGCAAAATATCAATCACATATTTTCTTTGAAAAATAAAAATCCCATGCTTACCTCTGGTTACCTCGACCCCCAAACAATTTCGCATGTGCCCAAGATCTTTAGTCTAAAATTGTGTCTGCAGAAAGACCTTTAGGCTACTAATCCCAACACGGTCATCACCAGTGATGAAAATATCATCAACATATACAACGAGAAAAATTTGTCCGACGAAAGAACATGGTATAATCTTTGCCTGACTACTGCAGACCAAACTGTTACACCACCGTGCTAAACCTCCCAAACTAGGCCCGAGGAGATTATTTTAAACTATATAAAGAACGATGAAGGCGACACACCAGATCAGACCCCATTTGAGCAATAAAATTGGGAGGTTTCTTTATATAGACTTCTGCCTAAAGATCGCCTTAGAGAAAGGAATTCTTGACGTCCAACTGATAAAGCGGCCAATTCCAAGTGGTAGCAAGAGAAAGAAAAAGGCGAATGAAAGTCATCTTGAAAACAGGAGAGAAAGACTCAAAGTAGTCAACCCCATAAGTTTGGGCATAACCTTTTGCAACAAGATGGGCTTTCAAGTGAGCCAAAGAGCCATCAGGATTCACCTTCACAGTGTAAACCCATTTGCAGCCAACTGCCTACTTTCCGACATGAAGAGAAATAAGATCCCAAATGCCATTATTATCCAGGGCAGACATTTCTTCTAACATAGCAGAACGCCAACCAAGATGGGAGAGAGCCTACGAAACACTACCAGGAATAGAAGTAGTATCAACTGTAGAAATAAAGCACGTAAAGAAGCTGACAAGCCCTTATAGGAGTTAACATACCGGGGGTGATCCCGACATAGACGATAAGGGCGACGGGAAGGAATAGAGGGCTCACTTACCAGCAGATCAATCGACGAGGGAATTGTCTTAGCAGGAGGCAGATCACGGGAGGGCAAAGCGGTAGGAGGTGGTGCCTGGAGCGGCTCAAAAGGGGAGGCAGGATTATTAGTTGTAATTCGAGAGACCAAAAAATCGACAGACAAAGGGGAGGGAGGTGACTCACGACCCCGAGGTAGAATAGGAGGAGAAGGAGAATAGAATGGGGTCGACTCCAGAAAGGTAACACCCCGAGACACAACAAACCTACAAAGTGCAGGACAATAACACTGATACCCCTTCTGGTGTTGAGGGTACCCAAAAAACACATATTTGAGGGCATGAGCATCAAGTTTAGTGACCTATGGCCTGGTGTCACGCACATAGCATACGAGATTTTAAGAGGCAGGGAGTGCCTAGGCAACATAGGAGCTATCACAGACATTAGGGAAACACTGCACAAGATAGTAAACGCCATGCGATTAATAAGATAACAGGCTGTAAGAACAGCCTCACTCCAAAAATGATGAGGAACATGCATATGACATAGAAGAGTACGAACTATTTTCAAAACACGTCTATTTTTTTGCTTAGCCACACCATTATGTTTGGGAGTATCAAGACACGACGTCTGATGGGAAATGCCATAACTCACTAAAAACTCCCTCATGGCAGTAGATAGATACTCTCCCCCATTATCACTACGCAAGACCCTAACATGGTACCAAATTGGATTTGCACAGTCATACAAAATTGAGTAAACACAGATAAACCCTCAGATTTATTTTTTATTAAATATAAAAATTTGGCACGAGAGTAATCATCTACAAAGATCACAAAATAGCGAAAACTAAATAAAGAGGTGACTGGACTAGATCCCCAGACATCAACATGGACTAATTGAAAGGGAGCAGAAGCTCTTTTATTGACTCAAGACTGAAAAGGCACATACAGATACTTGGCAAAATGACATGACTCACACTTAATGGCAAACATAGACTTTAAATTAGGGTATAAAATTTTAAGACTCGACAAGCCAGGGTGCCCAAGATGACAAGGATTATCAAGGGTAGAAGAAGAAAAGGCATAATACGCCTAAGCAGGAAAGCATTGAGCAGGTACAACCCCTTAGATATCCATCCTTTACTAATAATCCTCTTCGTCATAAGATCCTAAAAAATACAAGAATTAGGAAAAATGTCACTATAACGACCCAGTACAGACCCTAGTTGTAACAACCTGGTTAATAACGACCCGTGTAAAGACCCTAGTATTCGTGACGGATAGTCCACAAGGCTAAAGAGCATGGAAGAGGTTCAAAACCCTAACTCGAATCGAAAGTCCTAAGTTCGGCCCGAAAATCCTAAAATGGTCCAAAACTCAGGCAACAAAACCTTAACACCAAGAGAGTCTCCTAACATTCTAAATAAAGTAAATATCATGAGATAATAAATAAAAAATAAAAAATCCTCATAAATAGGATAAAATGACCGTTTTGCCCATAATACAGCAAAAAGTCTTAAAAATCTAAATTTTGACACATGGATACCCTAAATCAATGATTTAAGTACAATTAAGTAGAAAATGACAAAATAACATCAAAAATGAAAAAAATTCTCCTTAGTGGCCGATCACCTTGGAAAGTGTGCTAAAAAGTGACTTTTTGCTTCTTTTTAGCTTAAAATGATGAGAAAGGTGTTAAATTAAACATTATGATGATTCAATAATTGTTGAGCAAGTAATACACATAATAATATAGTGTTATAGGACAACAAAAGCAAACAAATTATTATTAAAATTCATACACAACAAAATAAGTCAAAAAGTCATATATTGCCAAAATAGCTTAATCTTTAAAGTCACATATTTGACTTTAAAGATTACATCTATTTAATCAATTGCTATAAAAACTATGATAATACATGAGAATACTATATTTATCATAAAAATACTAAAATAATAAGTCTCAGTAGGAAAAAATACCAAAAAGATACATCAAATTAACTTTTAATGCATTTTCTTGCACAAAAGGGCACGAAAACCAATGCAAAATCCCTTTATTGATGGGGAATCAGGTTTTTGTCCCCCAAATAGCTCCCTAGCTGTATTTATCTTCCCCATATCTGATTGTTAGCACCCTAAAGTGGAAACATCTCAAATCATCTCACATCTCACTTATTAAAAAGAGAAAAAAAAGTCTTTTCATAGTACTTTATGTCCCCCTTGTGTTCCCTAACCTTCTCCTATATAAACCAAGCCAAACACCCCCTTCTTCCCTTTATAATTTCGTGCAAGAGAGGTGAGGGACCAGACCTTCAAAGTTCTTGAGGTATTCTACAAGTTTGAGAGAGGAAAGAAGGAGAAAGAA
>JAOTRH010083726.1:0-16999 GCA_034768845.1 Heliamphora exappendiculata | reverse complement strand
GGGCCACCTGGTCACCATGTAAATCCACTACTGATCATGTGTTGTATTTATGTTCCATGCCCATATCTGTATTTTTCAGACATCAAGGATCCTATCATGTTGGAATAGATTTCACTGTATAAATCTATTGCTAGTATCTTGTCTGAAAGCTGAGTTTATTATCTAAATGGGTTTCAAGGTTTACAACTCCCAACTTGCAAACATGGTAAAGTATGTGCTAAACAAAACATAGAAATATAAGATTGAAGTTCAAAATTACCACTAATACATAAGATTTCGTCAACTCCCTTTGACTTCAGCTCCTCTGCTTTCTCAATGAAGCCTGGTACATGCTTCGAGCTAACATAAAAAATAAATAAATAAAAGATCAGAATTCTAGACTTGGTTTTAATTAAATTATAATAATCAACCAGTGAGATGAAAGGCAATACAATCCCGAATTTACAAAGTTAAAAACTATCCTCATAGTCTAAGAATGGATAATTTAACCCATAGCCAGACCGGGGCTCCCAACTTTACAACATCCCAGCTGATTAAAGCAGCGTTCATTCCATGGAGCAAATTTCTATTAAATCAAAAAATTAATTCAGTACAATCAATGCAGATCATAACTTCTGTTTTACTGAAAATCTCCCCATTTAACAATGGCTTCGTTCTGATAGGGTTTACCCAGGATTTATGAGAGATGCATGCCAAAAAAAAAAAAGAGAGAGAAAATGAAACATCAAGAATCAACACCCAAGATTTAGTGGTTCACCTAACTAAATCTACGTCCACAGCTGCTGCGGAGATGATGAAAAGTTACTTCCAAATTGTAAGAACCCAAATTTTCAAAAAAGATATTTATTATTTTGTTTTAAAAATTATTTATTGATAACAAATTAATAGTAATCTTGTAAAAATGAGGATTACTTTGAAATTATAGATAATTTTAAAACTTAGTTTGAATTTGTTTTGATAAGACAAGAACAATAGATAGATAGAGTTTTTAGGTTAGTGAGACTGAAAAGCGGTTTAGATAAATATGGGTTGGCTTAGAGATAAAGTAGAATTAAGATTCTATATCTATCTATATATAGAGAAGAGAAGTTAGCAATGGCAAATAGCCATGGATTTCTCCGGTGATGGAGAAAGAAGAATAGAAACAAAAGGAAGATTAGAGGACAGAAAGTCAAAAAAAGGAATAAGAAACAAAGAAGAGAACTAGGACATGGAAATTAGAGAAGAAACACGTTGCAGATATGGTGAAATGTTAATGGCCTCTCAGGCAGAGGCAGCAATCTAGTGTAGCGCACTTATGCGTGTTATGGTGCACCATAGCGCTTTTGGTTCATCAGGTGAGTTTTTTACCCAAGAAAGAATCTATCCCTAAGTTTTTCGACATGTAGAATTTATTTTGGGAGTTGTTTTGATGGGATTCTTATTCTAAAATATTGATATAAAATAAGTGGTAAAAATTAAGTTTCTTCAAAAAATTTTTAAAATATTCAATGAAATAAACAACAAAACTTAACCTAATTTTTATAATATTTCAACATGTTATTTGAGCATAACCTGGAACAATTAATTGTCTTGATTGGATTAAGAATTATATATTAAATATAAATTAAATCTTATAAAAAATAATAGATAATAATAATTAAAAAAATAAAACAAAAAACATGATGGGAGTGGAAATAAAAACTAAGACTCAGCAGTAGTAGTTTTAATGGGTGCCAAAGATTAGATTTTTATGTAGTGTGGTAGTATCTTATATTCTTTTAGTGCACTATAATGGAGTTTTGTGCTTTCGGTTGATCTAATTTGGCGTACTACACCCAAATTGTATTATGTTTAATCGGATAACTTTTAAATTTTACAAAGCATTCTATTCCTATATTTTTCGCTGCCTAGTGTGACTTAGAGATTATTTTACTTAGATTCTTATATTAAATGTTAATTTAATTTTAGTAAAATAAATAATATATATATATATATATATATTAATAAATAAATTAAGTTTAAAGAACTTAATCCGATTATTATCCTATTTTAATATGTTATTATTTGATTCCAATTCCAGCGAATTAATGGACGGTGATTAGACATAGATATTATAAATTAAATAAAAAATTAAATACTAACATAGTTAAATAATAATTCAAGAAAATAGTAAAAACAGAATTTTAATGGGAGGTTGGCGTAGTATTTAAATATTATTTGCGTTTGGCATTAATTAATATTAGATTTCTTTATATTTGCTTAATTCAGGAAGACGCTTGTTTCATAGTCCTTTTCATTTGCAGAGTGTAATACATTGTTTGGACCAGAGTGGCTTAGCATACTACATATTTTCTAAAATTATCCCAAATTCCCAAATGTGTTTTTTCCAAAAACAAAAGAAAATTTCAAAAATTATTTTCAATATAAATATATAAATTTGTAATGTAATTCCATGGCATAGAAATTATTTTTGACTCATTCATATGTTGCATAGGGCTTCTCGTACATTATCTATATGATGCGACTTATGAGATTCTATTTTGAGACTACGTTGAAAGTCTAGAGAACATGCTTTCAATGAAGATGACTCTGATCGCTAGGAAAAAAGTCCGGCCTTGTGCCCATTGTGACTTTATTACTCAATGGTTTTAGAAAAAATGCTTGATATTTCAGATGACCTTAAACTATATTGTCTTACAGAAAAAATTCAAGCACCATCCCGTGGTGACTCTGAGTTTGATATTAGATCTAATAGGACGAGAATGCCCTGAGTTTTATTTATATGTGGCACTAAATATTTTTTTGATGGCCACGTGGTTATCACCGCTATTGTGCTGAGTATTTTTATGACGAGACATAATATATTGGTTACTCATTTTTTACTTTGAAATTGTGCAAATTATCTATTTCATTGAAAATATGAACTTTGACAAAAAGAAAAAAATTCTTTTAATACTAGCATGTGATTTTATATCGTTCATCATATTTCATGATTATATTTAATTACAAAATATTTTAGATATCTCATTTTTGAATTGTATTCTACTGTGTATACTTTTTATTCACCAAATTGTAGGCTAACGTTGTATTTTAACATTTTAGGCAATCGATAAAAAGGTTAGAGACGATTTTGTTGTGTCTTGAGACCCAATACTCGCGACCTCTTAGGATATCGTGCATATCTATTAATATATTATTATTTTTAATGAATATTTAAAGTTTTGGGTACTTATTTATTGTTAGAATACTTGGCAATCAAATTGTTTATAATCAATTAGTTGTCTTAGTGGGTTGTTTATGTCCTACAAAATTTGAACCACCATTTTACTTACATTTTAACATACTTAAGAAGTTAGCATGTTTGTTAGTATTTTATTTTAATCTCTAAACTTTTGTGGTCTAATAGGCCAAGGCCCATAGTGCACGGTGATGCCTCAGAATTTTGGGCATGACAGAAATTGTCATACGCTATATTATATGTCCAGAACTTATCATCCTATACACAACTCAACATGTTCCTAAAAAAAAGTACACAAAACGTCCCCGAGATTTGGAAAAGTTTACTAAAACTAAAAAATAAACTAAATGCATACCAAAAACCAAGGCCGGCCCTACTCTTTGGGAAACAAAACAACCTCTTTGGGCTCTCAATTTTTGTTAAAAAAATGGGACCTCAAAATGTATAATACATTTTATTATATTTTGTATAATATTAAAAAATTAAAATCTAATTACAAATAAGGGTCCAGTCCAAAAGAAACTCAAATACAAACCCAAAACAATATATATTAAATTAAAAAGGCCCACTTTAAAAAAAAACCAAACCCAAACATATCTTTATCAAATTTGTCCTAAATCTACTAAAACTCATATGGCTCTCTCGCAGCCTTTTCCAAAACAATTCAAACAAACAGCCAAAGAGGAACTCTTCAGTCTTCATCTTCCATTCTTCCTCCAAAACACTGAAACACAACCGATTGCCAACGGCGACGAGCGACTGAGCGAGTCGCGACACGCCGACACAGGCACACAAACACATCCTCTTTTGAATTCCAAAACATAGCCGAAGGCGACGAGCTCGACAATGGCGTTGCGGCGGCATTCTGTTAACTGTTGTTCTATCTCGACTCTTCACCTCTTCCAAAATCCCAAATCCAAATTCCAGTTCTCGCCTTCTCACCTGAGTCGACTCTCGACTCTCCATTCTCCAAAGTCCAAAGGTAATTTATTATCATTTTATGATTTATCAGTTATCATTTATTATCATTTTATGCATCTATTTTTTTTTATTTACATGATTACTACATAATTTGAGTTTAACTATTGGAAAAAAAATGGTAAATAAGCTTGATTATGAAACATTAATTAGTAATTTTGCGGTAAAAAATGCCACAAGATAGTATTTAAGTGATTATTTACTATTATTGGTTCAACTTGTTTATTTTATTATGATTTATAACTTTTTCTTTTATTTGGTATTATTTTAATTGTAATTTAAATATTGGTGAAATATGAATCAGTAAGACAGTTGTATCCTATTAAATTTTTATAATGATTTTTTTTAAATTTTCAAATATAAAAATATATAAGCCCTTTCTCAAGTAACTGCTTAGGACCTTCTATTGGTTAGGGCCGGCCTTGCCAAAAACCACTGATAAAGGGGGGAAAAACTAGTTTTGAAAAATGTATTGAAAAGTGTATAAAAAAAGGTATAAATCAGTGTTTTTAAGAAAGAATTTTAGTAAGAGTTTAAGTGTTAGTACCATTACTGGGTTGGCTAGACAGCTATTTTTTGCCGTTACTGGATTTTTTTAATTTTTCAGCTGAAGCTTTTACCTTTTCTGATTCTGACGAGAGTAATCTAGAAAAGTACAAAAATTTAGACTTGAAAACATAAAACAAATTAAAAATAGTGGCAAAAGTTGTGACAAAACTGAAAAACCACCGATATCACGACAAACAACCGGAGGTAACGGAAGGTTTCCGTTCAACTTGAAAATCGGCGCTAAAAGCTGAAAGGAAAAAGAAGAGAATAACCTGCAAGTAGGGGTGAAGGCACCGGGAACTGCGAAGAGGATGACCTTCTTACCGGCCGCGATGGAGTGAACGGAGATCTGTTGGAGCTGGTCGTTCTCGTCGAAGTAAGCAAGCTGTCCGTCCGGAATGACTTCGCCGACTGCGATCGGAGCCATTTCGATCTTTCTATTCGCTGATCCGGTCGATCGAAATTGCCAACTACAGCTGACCGATATGTTCCTTTGCTGAATTTAATGGTGTCTTTGGAATCCGCTCTGTCCACTTGAAAGCAAGTGGGCCCCACTTGATATGAAACGCCCTGTCCGGAAGAAAATAATATTATTATATTATTATATTTTAATATTTGTAATTCTCTATTATTTTTATTAAAACCAGAAAATATCTCCAAGTAGATTCCGATGCAATCCGCAGTCCCTTTTTTCACACAATTACTCTAAGGGCAATAATTTTTTTTTTTTAGTTTTTCAGTTAAAATTTTTAATAAATAATTTTATTTGTTTGATTAGAAAATCTTAATTATGTTCATTTGTTTGATTATATAATTAAATGTTATAAATAATAATAATAATAATTTTTAGGCACCCTGTTTAAACTTTTACCTCACTCAAAAAAAAATATATTTTTATTTAATAATTTATTTTTAACAAAGCTACTAAAAGTAACTTTTAATTTCATGCTAATAATTTTAACTATAAATTGTAAATTTTTTTAAATACTTACAACTTCTCTTATAATTTATAACTATTAATTTTTATCAAACACTCGCAATTTTTTTTATAAAATATAATTTATTAATTACTAATTTTAATAATACCAAACACCATCTATATATAAAATCAATATAAAAACTTCATAACATCCTAATATTGTCTAATTTAAACAAACATAAAAAAATAAATTTTAATTAATTAATTAATTAATAAAATTAATTTATCAAACAAACTATTTTTAATTCAAATAATTTTTTTGACCAAAAAAACAAAAATTATAATTTGTAAACCAATTATTAATCATGGCTGATGTAGTATGTAGTATCTTAGTGGCCGTTTGGGCTAGGGCTGTAAGAAAAAGACTGAGGCCCAAACCCCGGCCAAAAGTCCACCCAAAACTCACATGATAAAGTTCGGGCTGAGCTCAAATTAGGGCAGGCCCAATCCCAACTCAAACTCCTTAGTGTGTGTCTGGGCTAGACATTGAAGCTGGTGAGTCGATCCATGCATTGTCGCCCAAGTATATAAATACTTAACAAATTCAAGTTTATCCATTCAGTACTTAGAAAATAACCGTAACATCAATTGCAATACTTATACTCGAAAGGCCCATGACCAGGCCCCAAATTCCTTCTTTATTTTCCACTCATTTTCTTTTCTCTTCATAAATCCATCTGATGAGTACGAAGAAGAAGAGTCGAAAGCAGAATTGACCGAAATAACCTGGGTCGGCACAGACCAATCTCCCCAAGAAATATCCATAACCATCCCACCTAGAGAATAAGCTAAGAATCACGGCTTGGGTTGATACGCACCTCAATTGGTTGAAGAATCTTTGGCAATATCTTTGAGATTCTTTTCCATTATTTCAAGGTTCAATAACAAGTCAACTCCATAAAAGGATTGAACTCAACCAAAATGAGTAAACAATTCTACTTCTCTCTATACGTTAATAAGTAATTTCTGCTCACATTAGCTAATTTAGGCATCGGAGAATAGTGGGCAAGCACCCCACCGGAGTCAAGTGTTTCTACTCCTTTTCAAGCACCAAGTGTGGGAGACAAAAAGGGGGCAACTTTCATTTCACTGATCGAGGACCGAGCAAGGTGCAACCCTCGCCCTATGGTTCGATCCCGTCTATATTCTAGAGTCATCACCATCCATAATTTTTTTATTCAAACATAGCCTTAATGGAAAAATTACATGAAAGGCACTCTATCAGTAGAGAATCAACTGTTGAACCTTTGCTAATTAAGCAAATGATCACGAAAATCCAACTTGATTAATTGCATTCATCAATGATCTTAGTTTAGCATCGATTCGGAAGGTTTACATACTGATAAATTATTAATAGAAGCAGATAACAGATACAATTCAATCAGCAGCAGTACTTCAGGCATGACTCAGAGACAACACACCAAAAACAGTTTCGTTCATTTCAAACAAACTGGGCTAGTTGATCGCGGCTTGTCCAAGCAGAAAGAGGCAGAGCACCTCTATCTTTCTCCCTTCTTTCTCCTGCACAAAATGGGGATAGCATATCATTCATTGCAGGTGCAATAAACTATCATAGGGGTACGATGAAAGGACTCACCTGACTCAATTGAAAAACATTTCATTCATTTGACTCGCACCATTCCTGTAATGTTGGGGTTGCAACTCCGATATTTCGCATGTCAATGATATTTGCTGGAGTATAACATGCAATGTTAGGCATATGCTCGATACAAAACCAAACCACTAAGCAATATGGATTTTTGTAAACAATGAAAACCAACGGAAAAGTCCATAGAACTTTCGTGCAACCCAAGTATAAGCCAAAGTTCTAAAACAAGGCTTTCAGGTACTAGACCAAGAGGGGTGGCATTTTAATATTTTTGGCAGCCCGATTCGAGGTCCTTGCTGAAAGATTGTGTCATACTAACATGCAGATGCCTTAGGGTCCAAATTAGGATTTCCAAGATCATAGTATAATTCAAAGATTCTACCACACGGATGCCTTGGCAGTACTTACAAAGTGTTTGGCTACAAACTTAGAGTGAAAGATATGATGATTAAACATTTGCTAAGAGCAACTTCTAATTTCCCTAGATAGTAAAAGAATCGAACCCTGCTACCTCTTCCTAAAGAATTTGCTCGCTCAGTCCCGACCATTCTTGACACAATGGCAAACACATATCAAAATGAAAGATTAAGAAACTTCAAGAATACAATAAAAGTAAATAATGCCAATTTCATTCAAGCAGAATCCTGCTAAGTGCTAACCACAAACAACTTTTGATGATTGAACAGAGTAACCACCACAAGACAAAATTAGTAAGACAAAAAAAGTAAATAAAGGCGCTATTAGTCCTTCTCAGGATTTGTTTGAGCCCTCTGCCACCTCAATACTATTACCGAGACTTGTTCCTTTTCTATTGTGGGAAACTGTGGGGGATTTTCTCTTGCTCCAAATCAATGAAACAATGTTTACTATAACCTTCCTTCTTATATGAGACCACCTAAGCATTTTTTTTTTGTCACTTGCATACAAGCTTGTACCATCTTATTGTCTCTACCAATAAGCCAACCAGAATATAAGCCAGTACTTGATGAAATGACTTTCGATTTCACTTTTGTACAGAAAGCAATGCCAAACTCTTTCAATGCTTCTAGTGAGACAAAACTAGAAGCCTCTCAATCAATCCAAACATATTCAGATGCAACCTTGGATAGAAAAAACACACTGTTGAACTCTTCTATGTACGTCCTCTCCCCCGCTTCGTGCAACTAAGAACTCAATAAGTCGAAACAACAGATGGCATTACGATAATTACGAGCACTAGCCAACAGAGCGAACGTGATGCACATCCTCAATAAACCAGATCATTTACTTAGCAGAAGTCTATAAAGTACATCAGGAATAGGCAAACAAAATGCAATGTAGACTTGACATATGTGGGGATACATATAACATTAGTGAACCAAGAGACAAGTAGAAGAAATCAATCATCAGAATTCTACGCGTGCAATTCCCAAAATCAAAAGGATTTAACAATTAGCTATGAAAGGAAAATCTAGTCCGTGAGTTGTAAGAAAACAAAAACAAAATGGTTCCTACACAAACACATCCCATGAAACAGGATCCAAGGATAACAGTCTAAACTCTAAAGAGGTCAGAAATGCTTTACCAACATGTATGTGAGGTGTGGCAGCAGCCGTGGCATCAACAATAACAGTAACATATTTGTAATCTAATGCTACGGCATCAAAGACTGTCTGTCTGATGCAATTTGGAGTTTGAACACCTAGAAATGGACATTTAGGAATTAGAAGCTGAATATAGAGAAAACAAAACAATCTGAAGCCTATATAATAAGAGAATGTAAAACAGAGTGCATTTACCAATGACAACTAAACTATTTATCCCAGTGGTCTTCAGAAATGAATTAAGATGTGTAGCAAAGAATGCACTAAAACGTGTCTTTACCACCTTATAATCCCCTTCCATAATCACAAGGCCATCAACCAATTCTGCACCAGGGCAACCCTTGGAGGTTGGTCCCACATTACCACCGGAGTACAAGTGCCGACGGAAGAGCTCAACATCTCTTCCAAGTGGGTCATGCTCACGAACAACCTATATCCAAATTTCTTAAAGATCATTTGCAGAGCAAAACCATTGCACAAATTCATAAACTAAAAAAGCAAGAGAGAAAGAGAGAGAGAGAGATTCTTTCCTGACACAAAAATCTCCTTTCTTTTCGTGAAGAAAAAGAAGAATAGCCTTAATCCATCTTCTCAGTTTTACACAATCTTATTGCATGTGCCTGCTTGTAGTTTTGGTTTTCTTCCTCATCCTTTTTATTTTTTGTAGGCTAAGTAACGTTTGGTTTATGCTTTAGCATTTCTTGTAGGTCATGTACCTTGGTTTTCTGTCTCTATTTTGTGGGCCATGGGCCTGTGTTTCCGATCTTCGTTGTAATATCTTGTTTTTTTGAAAATAAATTTACCGCTTACCTTCCCAAAAAGAAAAAGAAGATTTGACAGTCGTAGGAATAAATTTCCAACTTCACCCCTCCCTTTGGATCCCAATATAACATTTTAACTGAAACGACTTGGCTATTATTCATTAATCCAATCTATGCTAATATAATAGAAAACTATTTAATGGTGCACCATGTGATTTTGATTTTGTTTCCTTGCGCTATTCAATTAAATCAAACAGAAGATGGGCAAAATTTGAAGTACTATTGAAGTTTGAGACAAACATGATGCAGCACGATCACAAACAAGCCTTTAAAAATTCGCACATAAAGGAACTTAGAAATCCGTACCTAGAGTTGAACTGGAATCTACGCAAATTCTAAAAGCATCCATTCATTCAATAATTCAAAATACAAGTTTAAGACCTTTAAATAGACTATTAAGATAACATGCGATAAAGATAAAAATAACTAATTTTATCTAAACTAATCCCAACAAAACAAATCTTATCAAAACAAACTAATACTATCTAAACAAATCTAAAATAATCAAATAGTACCAAAACAAACAAATTCTATCTAAACAAATCTAAAATAATTAAAATTTAAACTAAAATATAAAATAATTAAAATTTATAGAATTTGAATATCCTCCATGATCAAACAAAAATAGTCCAGAGCGATATCCTTTTTGTTCCCATCATTTCTCACTTGTCGAGAAGAACTCAACTCGGGCGAGTTAAAACCGTGAAGAGGTGCTAAAAATTGATAAACTTCAAACAACGAAATACCTTTCTATACACTTGGGGATAACAAAAAAGTTCCAGTTTCTCTCAAAAAAGAATTAAATTCTCCATAAGAAAATTAACATTAACACCCATATTCAATGAGAATTCAAGTAATTTGCATGAAAGCCCAATTTATGGGCAAGATAAGTAAAAAAAGGAGTTTGGATAGGTGGGGAGACAACGAGAAAAAACTAGATTAGTGAGAGATCAATGCTGACCGATTTAAGGGAAGCATCATGAGATGTAGGAACAAAACAACGATCACAAATGAAGTCAGAGGATAAGAATTCATTAGTTTGATAGTTACAACATGGCTCCCAAGAGGTAATGCTCAAATAAGCCCTTTGGTGTCATGTCTGGACACTTAACACATTAGTTACATTTGGTAGGTTAGTTGCGTTTACCAATGGACAAATAAAAACATGCTCAACCATAAAACTTTCTTTTTGGCCAAACTCGTTTTTTGTCTCAAGTGGGAACAAATTGGAACAAGTTGGCACTAAAGAAGTGGATGTTGGTGATGGTTGCCTCTCTTTGATTTTAGACTTAAGAGGCATGAGTACAATTAAACTAAATGCGGTAACAATTTTCTGGTCCTTTAGCTGCACTCACATCACACATCCAGGGTCTACCTAAAAGAATAATAACACCACCATATAAAGGTAAGATGTCACAATAAACATTTTTCCCAAATAAACCATTCATATTGATTGGTAATAAACATCTCGTTGACGCTAGAAATTTGGAATTATAGGCCCATGTTACCTTATAGGGCTGTGGATGTGACTCAATCACAAGTTTTCCTTTTACAATGTAAGACTCAAAAATTATATTTATAGGAAAACTCTCATCAATGGTAATTTTTCTTTTTTTACTCCACAATATGCAGTTATGTAAAAATTATTGGTAACTTAGCCGGGGACAACAATTGGAGGGGACCACAAATTCCTAGGCAAAGCAAAACGAATATCTTGAAAAGAAAAAGTAAAATGCCTATCCTGAGTCGAATAATTAGAATACCTAACATGAAGCATAGATACAGATACGAACACAAACACAGATACGATGATTTCAAAAAAATCAGGACACAAACATGGCGGACGTATAACAGAAATTATATTTTTCTTTATATACTTACCTCGTGTCTATAAATAGAATATTCACAAACAACATCCAGAAAAAGGTAAAGAAAATAACTAGAAAAGAGACGCAAAAAAAAAGAAAAATGATTAATAAGGTAAAGAAAAAACAATAAAACAACTGAACAAGTCATTGTCGTCAAATCAATCAAAGTCTTGTGGGAAGCAAAAACTAGAAAATGCAAAAAGAAGGGAGAAAAAGAAGAGAGAGAAGAAGATGCAGACAAGTATAACAAAAAATAGAGAGAGAAGCCACCAAAAAATAAAAGGAAAAAAAAAAAAGTGCTTACTTGGAGGGTGATTGAAGGTCGTTGTGATTGTCGCTGATGAGATTGAGGCGATTGGTGGTCGTCGATCTCGCTAGTGAAGATTGTGGTGGGTAGCGAAAACGAGAAACCGAGTATCATCAGGTTTGGTGTGTCCAGGCGTGTCTGAAATTGAACACGCGTGTCCAGCTGAAAATTCTTTCTTTTTTTTTTAAAAAAGGACACGTCACATGGCATGTCCCACACATGTCCTAACGTGTCCATGTGTCCAACGTATTTGACATGGCTAGGACACCTATTTCGATGTGTTCGTGCTTCATAGGATACCTACCTATCATGATATCTATCAAGAGAAAGATTCCATGTCTGGTGCAAAGTATGAGCATAAGAAGAGGATCTCATGGTTTTATTTTGAGAAAAGACGGAATATGAATCACAATAGCTCATAGTGACTCAAGGAAAAAGAAATAATTACAATACAAAAAAACACACCTTTAGCAAAATTTATAAATTCTCAATAGAATATAAATATTAACTTCAATTTTGCAAAGGAAAAATTATGTACCTTTTCCTTAATTAAAGTGAAGCCTCAAACATGTCGGTTTTTGGTTGCTAGTTGTTAGTTGCAACTCTTGGTCTGTCGAAGAAGGATCTACAGGGTCGCTGATTGTAGATAGTAGAACAGATCGGTGGGTTGCCAAACTGCTGGTGCTCATCTTGGTGGTTGTCGGCACTGTGGGAGGAAAGCTTCCTTGGTGCTACAATGGCGGGTTAGGGTTTTAGGGGAGAAAATGGTTCTTTCTTCTTTTTTTTTTCATTTCTTCCCTTTTAAAAAAAAAAAGAGAAACTAGTAAAATAAAAATTAAAAAATAAAACTAAATTTTTTAATATATGATGGGCTAAATGACAAAAATAAAAAAATTTAAAAATAAAAAAATAAAAAAAATAGATCATTTGCTCTGATTCCAAGTTGATGCATCACGATCACGAATTAAACCTTTAAAAATCCACACCTAAAGAAACTTAAGAATCTGCTCCTAGAGTTTAACTGGAATCCAAACCAATTCTTAAAGAAAATATTATTATTTATTCATTCAATGATCCAAAATACAAGCTTCAAACCTTTAAATAGACCATTAAAATAACCAGAGAAAAAAATAAAAATAAAAATAACTAATTTTATCTCAACTAATGCTATCTAAATAAATCTTATCGAAACAAACCAATACAATCTAAACAAATCCAAAATAATCAAATCTTACCAAAATAAACCAAACATGTCTAAATAAATCGAAAATAATTAAATCCTATAAAAACAAAATAATTCTATCTAAACAAATCTAAAATAATTATAATTTAAACTAAAATTTAAAATAATTAAAATTCATATAATTTGAAAATCCTCCAGGTTCAAACAGAAATAATTTATAGGGAGATCCGTTTTTTCTTCCATCAAAACATATTTCTCATAAGATTTCCACATCAAAACACTTTTCTAATAAGATTTGAGTGAATTCACAATTAGAAAATAGATACTTATAAAGCAAGAAAGCAAAGAGAGTCACTTCTCTATCTTTTTTGGTTACTTAGTTATACCCTATGCCTAAAGACAATTTTAGCACCATTTAATCTCATCAAAAATTGATCATTTCAACACTCAAATTATTTAATCCAAACTCAGCAAATGCATTTTAGTGAGGGAAGTAATTTTAACATCTAATTCTTCAATTCAATTTAAACAATTTAAAAGTAATGTGGACACAACAATATAAACGAATTGTTTAGTTGTCATAAATTAAAAAGAGGCTACAGCATACCAGAGAATGAGCCTTTAATGGCTCTTGTCCTATTATCCAATGTGTACAGTGCATGGAAAATATTTAGAAATTGTACGAGGATAACATAGGTTGTTGGATTAAACTCATCTCCACTGTTAATCATGCCACGTACACAAGTGTCACATCAACTTTTACTAACTTGTTATATAAAATTTTACATTAGAAAGACAAAAGTATCTAGGATTATTTTAATAAATGAACCCTACTTTAAAGTAATGATACTTAATGCATTTGTCTTCTCAAGAGAAGACATTATAAAATATAAACATCTAAGAAATTTCTTCTCTCCAAGTTTCTCTATCATTGGAGAGATTTAAAAAAGTAATTTTGAGAGAGAACTAATGCCCAATTTGGGCTATCTAAAAAATGGTTCCTTTACACACAAAAAAATAAAAATAAAAAAAAGAAAAGAGGGGCCTTGTGAGCCATATCGTTTGGTTTCTCTAAAAAATTATAAAATGCTAATTAACTCTTTTTTTTAGTTTTTTTTTCCAAAAAAACAATCTATTCACATCCAAACACATTAATGTTTTCATTAAATAAAATTATTATAATACTCTTAATTAAAAAATCAACTCTATTTTCAATAATAAAAAAAATTATGCTAATATTTCAAATACTAACTAAAAAACAAAAAGTAATGACCTATTAAATATTTTAACAAAAACAAAAAAGAAATAAGTTACCTAAAAAAATTATCCAAACACTCTTAACTTGGTTTTCTCTCTTAAAAAAAAAACAAAACTAAATGTCTTAAATGTCAAGGTTTTTAAGCATCCCAATGGAGGCCTAAATCTCTTCATTTCTTTTTATTTTTCTTTCTCTTTACTTGTCCAACCAAGTGTGATAAGAGTGATAACACAATTATTTTTTAAAATTTTCATTTTTGAAATCACCCAATCTAAATGAACGGAAAGATGGAAGAGAGGAAAAGTACCCAAATTACGAGGATACCACGCCGTCGAGCAACTTCAACTGCCTTAATGACGTTGGTTACAATAGCTTGGCCACCATCAACACGCATCAAGCCATCTGGTAGTATGAAATCGTTCTGCACAGAAAGAAAAATGTAAATTGTAGATTTGGAAGCAAATAATTAATCACCCAATACCTCAAATTCAAAATTACAGAAGGGGTTTGGATTATTAGTCGAAGAAGAAGAAGAAGGGGGAGGAACCTGCATGTCTATGACGAGAAGCGCAGTGTTCTTCCATTTATTATCAGAAGAAGACATCATCTTCCGACAGAGAGAGAGAGAGAGAGAGAGAGGGGCGGGGGTTTCCTGAGATTTTCGACGGATTCGTTGCGTGTGTAACTTTTCGAGTTCACGAAGAAAAAAAAAAAGAAAAAATTAAATTTTAAATCAGTTATCAATTAGAGCTTAAATGCCATTACTTTAGGCTAGGAATGTAGATTTGACCTGTGGTTCATGAGCGGCGCGAGACCCGTTCGAGGTTCAATATTATGTGGACTCGATCCGATCTAGAGAAAGCTCGAGCTCACCTGAGCTCGATAATTAAACTTGTGGGCTTGGTCCACCCCTTGAGCTTATGGGTCGGTTCGGCCCAAAATTCAGCCCATTTGATCCTTTCAGATGGCCTAAATTTCTTATTATATTTAATTATTTATATATTATGTATTTATGTATTATAATAAATTTATTATATTTATTATAACATAATTTATAAACTAATATTATACATAATAGTTTATTATAAATATTAGTTTTATAACATCATAAATTAATATTAATATATGTAAGTAAACTAATTTATAAACTTACAATAAATTAATAAACTTGTAATAATATAAATTTATAAACTTATAAACTAATAAAATATAAATTTATAATAAAATAATAAAATAATAAACTATAAACTCATAAGCTAATAAAGCAAAAACTTATAATAAACTAATAACTAATAATAAGATAAAAACATATAAACTAATCAACTAATAAACTAATAAAATTATAAATTTATAATAAATTTATAATAAAATATTAAACTAATGAATAAACTTATAATAAATTATAAAATCTAAATTTAATAATTTATAGTCATATACTCTTATAGAACAATTCAAAAAAAAAACAAAAACAAAAAAAACAAAAAACAAAATGGAAGCCCGCAAAAGGTTCGGCCCTAGCCTACCCAAGGTCCGTTTTTTGCTCGAGCCCATAACCCTTAGGCCTGGGCTATCTCTCCCCCCAAAAAATTTAACACAAATTTTTTGCACGAGGTTGATGGGCTAGGACTAGACTTGTCCTGCCTTGCCCTGCCTGAACCACAACTGGGCTGGACCAAACCAAAATTACACTCTGACTTTCTACCCACAAAAGATTAAAAATAAATGAGATAATTTGATGTATAAATATACTATAAATATATAAATAAAAATATTTTAATTTTGTTTGATTGATACAAAATCTTATAATTTTTAATAGTTAAATTTAAATCTTTTGTTGCTTAACTATTATAATTTCACATTGAAATATTTTAAATTTAAATTATTATTATAATTTGGTCATTATATTATAATTTTTAATAGTTAATTTGTCGCTTGATTCTTAAAGTTTCGTAATGATACATTTTAGTGTTGAATCACTATTATATTTTGTTTGTTAAATTGGATATTTTTAAAATTTGTAAATTACTCAAACACTCAATTGAAATTTAAATAAAGATATATAATATAAATTTGGCGTGTTTAGTGGGACTAACATCCATTTATTATTTTAGAATTTTAAGAATGACATTTATTTTTTTGTTATTCTATGGCTAAGTTCTCATATAAAAAAATTTAAAATTTTAATAAATAAATCAAACACATTATTATGATAGGTGTATTTTTATTTTTTAAATATTTTAAATAAATAATTTTTATTTTTAGATTTTAAATTATGAAAGGAAATTTTTTGCGTGGGAAAATTAATTGTTGTCATGCCAATAATACCCATCAGCTTCGTGGACCCGGTGCCAAAGGAAAGGATCCATGTAGGGTCACTTTAGTAACTTTAAGTTCAATAAATGGGAATTTTATTGTATTTAATTTTAAAGAATCTTAAAATATAAAAGTGTATTTTTATTTGGCATTAAGTAGTTTTAGATAACATTAAACCAAATAGGTTATACGATAATAAATCATAATTTAAAGTGTCTTAAAATTGTTAACAAAAATATGTATTTTTTCTTTTCATATAATTTCATATGATTTTTTTTTATAAGTCTCCAAGAAAAAATTATAAAAAATATTTTTTTATAAAAATATATAA